>LR812531.1:21894515-22202015 GCA_903798195.1 Danio kyathit | reverse complement strand
CTTGAGTTTGATTACCCACGGTCATGAAAAGACTGCGTTTTCTGTGCTGAAAAGCTTAACCGGAATGTTAGACATGCATACGGGTGACTCTCCAGATTTTGGCAACTTCTTTCTTCGCCATTGTGTCAATATGGACAAGGTGAGGGACCCAAACATGACTGTTATGCATATTATTAACTTCTACCAAGCCTTGAGCAATACTGAAGCCACGTTTTCAAAACTTTACACACATTGAGAATTACCAAAATGATACTTGACCAAACATTTGAGCTCAGACCAAGACAACAGTTCATATTACAGACCCCCTAGTTTTTCACGATTCCACGATCGCTGAATCCAATGCAAAATCAACAAAAAGTTGCAAATTTTTGCGTTCCTGCAAAATTCTTAATTAAACGCAGAATAATTGCAAAATATTTAAATAGTCTTGTAAAACATCCAATTCCAAACCGTAAAATCTAATTATATTTATTTCAGTTTGCAATTAATTGTTATACATGACTTATAGAGGTTGCATATGCAGTGCACGTGATGTATTTGTGTGTCTCTTGAAAAATTACGTCTCACATGCAACCTCAAAATCATTACATTACATGGGTGGGGAATTGTTTTGCAACCAGTGCAGTAAGCAGACGCAGATAAAGCGGGAATCATTTAACAAACGGAGCAATGGAACAGACAGAAAAGCAAGCAGCTTACAGTGATGGAGATAGGTTCACGGATGACGGCCGCTGGACGTGACCAAATTTGAGGACATTATTTGTGCTTTACATACAGTATATGGCTTGTATTAAGTCAAATCGATAAATTATTTAGTTGAACTCTTTCCCTAGAGTTAACGAGAGAAAACGATTCCTATCGTTGTTACCGCAATCCGTGTTTTAGGTGTATTACGGTAGGGAAAACCCTAACATGTCCTGAGTGAGGTACATGATCTCAGATATTCCAGGGAGTGAAATCTGAGGGAAAGTAAGATTGTGTAAGAGTTATACAACCTTCCTTTGGCTTAATTTGCGGCAAAGTTGTCCGCAAATTTCTGGGAATTACCATCACAATATCAGTAAAAAAAAATCTTGAAAAACTAGGGGGTCTGATATAAGTTTGTTTCTCCAAACCACTAACAAAAATTCTCCTTCAGAAAACATACATTTCATTCCTAATTCACTGACCTAAAAAAACATTACCAACAGGGAGTATTTCAGTAAATAACAACTTTTATTTATTGAAGTTTGAATAAATATTCACGTATATCAGTATGTGATTTTACATTTACCACCTTTTCATTGCCTTAAATGTGTAAACAATGTGTAACAAGAATAAAAAAAAACGTAATTCAATCTTTAGGTATTTTTTCTCAATCACTTCAGCAAATTTGCTGAACCACAAGTTGCAGAGACAATCTTTTGATCATAGAGTAAAAAATTCCTGTCTGCATTCTAATCCACTTCAAAATGTTGGTATGTTTGAAAATATAGACATTTTATTGTACAATACATAGTTCCGCTGTTATCAAAGGATACTGATTCTGTCATACATTTTGTACTATTGATATGACAGTGACGTGTTCAAGAAAAAATAAGTAAGATTAGGTTTTCAGCTGAAATTGCGATCATATTGAAATGATTGTTATTTTTTGGTAAGATTTGATCAGTTTCAAATTAAATACAGCACAAAACGCATGATTTTTTGGAAACTTGTTGTTACAGTTTTTTCCATCTGCTTACACACGTTTTCAAAACAGTTTCACTTTTTTTCAAAACTCTACACACAATTCTCAAAACTGCACACACAAAATGCAAAATGCCTCACATCTACTTCAAAATGTAACACTGCATTCAAAATTCCATTAACACATGTCAGAATGAAGCATTAGCATCACATAGCAAACACTTCTTTAATATGGATATAATAATTTGGATATACCATGTCAACACTGTTCTAAATCTAAAGCTCTTTGCATCAATTGCCTGGAGAAGTGTCATGGGGCCATAGGATTGGCCATCATACACTATACAGAGCCAGGCTGAGAAGAATTTCTCTGTTATTTTTTAGAGGAATTTAGGATTTAGAAAAATTGATTATGGGTGTAGTTACAAAACTACAAATTGTGGATAGGTGACCAACAATTTTTTTTTTTGGACCAGAACTAGGGATGCACCGATGCCGATACTTGGATCGGATATCGGTTCGATATCGCATATTTTTGCTGGATCGGGTATCGGCCAGCTGGTACCGATCCAAATCCGATCTTGCGCGTGAGCTATATTCTGTGTTTATAAGCCAACTAATAGGCTACATGAAGCCTATTTTAAGGCACTAGAACATTGTCATGTAGGCCCACTATATCCGAAATGTTCTGAAGCCATTCTACAGTGTTTAAATTCATGTTCAGTTCAGCCCTTCCCGCCGCTGCGCGGCTGCGCCCATCAATCATTCTCCATTCATTCACAATTCAGTCTGCTTGTCGCATTTGACAACAGGAAAAACTTTCTCTAAGACTATTTGTTCCCTTTAGTCTAAATAATTAGTGGAGATATGCATTTAGTTTTGCATTAAATGGGTTCATTTTGACCTGCAGCAGGAGTTCATTTCATCATGTTTGCGCTGCTGTGTCTGTTAGATCAGATCGCATTCGCAATACTGGATTGGAGACTGGTATTACCTGCTCTTCACACACAAAGTAGGCCTACCTGAAATGTTTAGAAAAGCCTCAATAATGCATTGGACAGATCCTCAACGCACTTATTTCTTCCATTTAAGCTGCTGTTTTGCAAATGTCTGCAGATACCGGAGCGCTGCGCGCTGTCTCCGATGCATCAAGCGCTTTCATTCACGTGCCGGCTGCATGCTCAGAGGCGACGTACGCCGCTTCGTATAAGATTCTTACAATGTGTTTGTTCTCCCATCCTTCAGATTGAGTTTATTTTTCTACGGTGAATACATTAATTGCTGCGAATAGTTTTAAAGCCTGGCCCTTTGTGGTCAATAGTTTATTAAATAAATTAAAGGTGAAACTGACGGGCGCAATATGGATTGTTATTAACAGAAAATGATTTAGCCTAATATAGGCTATTCTGAAACTGTGAACATTTCACTGTAATTTTATATATTTATATTTTATTAAACAGACCAGTTTGTGTTTTGGCGCTGAAACATATAAGATTTGGAGAGGAATTATTAAGTAAAACGGGCATCAGACGGTTTAGTTTAATCTGCATCAAACCTGCAGGAAAATATCAGGCTGTAATTTAATATAATTAATAAATTAAATAAAAGGCTGATTATTTTACCAACGATGTCAATAGCCTATTGCAGATTTCAAAGAAAAATCTTAATATTAAAAATGAAAGGACAATATCACAAGGAATGCTCAAATAATGTAGCCTAGTTTTACAGCAAGCATGTTTTTAGTTAGATTGTGCCGTCTGTCATGTATACCTATAGGTCTGTTATGTTTTTACTAAAGATATATGATTGAGTTTAGCACCAGAGCTATAGAAACTGCTCATTTCGGTTAATTTGGCCTCGTTAACCGAATGTTAACCGCTAACAGATTAATATTAAAATATTAATTAAAAAAATAATTGACGTGCCTATATTTTGTATGACACATTAAATATTGCATTTTAAAATACTGATTTATTTTAAATGCAAACAGCATACAGAACATAATATAGCATCTTCACCTGCTGTGTTTTTAGCAGCATATAGAAAAACAGAAACTAAACAAAAAGAATAAAACAAATCCTGCTCTAGATCTTCCCCTAAATGACAAGTTTAAATTACAAAACGAAAACACTGACGTTTTATGAACCGGCAGGCTGTTTGTCCAATCATCTTTTTTTTTCTTCCATCAAATAAAAATATCAAGCTACCTCAAATAGATCGCTCCAAAATATGCATTTAATTAATGTTAATTAATTAATGTTAAATATTACAAATCTCATGTCAACGTGTTTAATAGAATTCATTAGTTTAAAGATTATGTATTTAATTACGATTATGACTTATTTCCTCTGTCTCATTCGCGGTTCATGTGCGCGCGCTGCGTGTAATAAAAGATAGAAAAAAGGTTGGTTAGTTGAACACTAAATCACCATAGCCTATATTGAGTTTATGACACGGCTCTGGCAACACAGAGGCGATCCACATCAGCGCTGGCTGGTTTGTCAACAATTCTGTGTCAAACTATGAGCAGAAATATCTTTCTTTCATTTTGCTTCATTGACAAAATATGTAGGCAGTGTGGTTACACGTTACTGTTACTGCACGCGCTTTTCCATTCCAAAAACGCGAGGCGCACCGCACTGCCTTTATTGATGACAAGAGAAAAAGGAGCGCGGTGCTCTTTTTATGTCACTAGGAAAGGACTGAATCAGCTGAGCCGTATTGTGCGCGAGTGTTCCTGTCAGTAATTGTAATTTTTAATTGCATTATGGTATTTAAGATTTGTAAAGTCATATCGCTTTGAATGACTTGAAACAGCGACCACAAGTCTCTCCTCCATCATTAAAAGCTCGCCGAAGTCGTCTTGACAACACAGACACTGCTGTCACCTCAAAGAAAACCCAACCCCGCCTCTGCTTTCATTTGATTGAAGAATGAAAAAGACGAGACTGACGTAACACGCTTTTTCCGCTGGAGAGCACATAGCGCGCAACGGCAAAACATTAGTAAACCATGCACAAGATGCACCTATCAGTCTCAACGCAAAAAGCGTTGGGTACAACAAAAAAAACGGCACAGTATCGGGATCGGATCGGTATCGATCGATATTCAGAATTTTGGTATCGAGATCGGATCGGTTGGGAAAAAATGGTATCGGTGCATCCCTAACCAGAACAGCCCAGTGTCCTGTCAACTTTGACCTATTTACAGGCCTGTACTACAGTAAAGCAGTGATTGTTTAGTGATCAGTTAAGAAATTAGTGTGTCCACATTTGTGCAGTGAGTGTGTGTCACCAGGTGAATAAGTGTAACATTTTGATTAGTTGTGTTTTGAAAAAGAAAATCACTTCATGTTAGATTTTTGTGTTTTAGGTAGCGCATTGTGTGTAAAGTTTTGACAAAAGTGTTTTTTTTGCAATTGAAAATGAGATCAGGGCTGAGAAATAGCTTCTGGTTTTGGAGATTTGCTGTGTAGTTTTGCATTTTGAGTGAGTGTTTCAGAAATCGTGTGACATGAAAACATTTTGTGTGTAAGCAGTTAGAAAAAAAACTGTAACCGTTTTGAAATGGGTTTGTTAGCATGCTGAAAATGTATAGTTGTTTGCCACTTGTTGAGAGTATGAATGACAAAAGTATTTGAAAAGTGTTGAATTTTGAAAAATGTGCTTATTGCATGCATTTTGTGTGAAAGCAATAATAATGATTCAGTTTGCTCTTCATAGACTTCTGTTTGGCTGATTGTGTGTACAGTTTTCAAAACGTGGTTTTAGTGTTGCACAATGCTTGTCAGCAGTTGAAAAAAACCTGATAAATGTACCATGTGTGTTTGTTAATGTTGATGTGTGTTAATTTGTGTGTCTGTGTTTTGCAGTCTGTGGAGGACATAGTCGGTTTTTGCAAGGATTTGAAAGATTTAGGTCTGCATTCAACACCACTACAGTTCACTCTTCAATGTGCTCTGGAGGGCAAGAAAACCAGTGAGTGCAGCAATTCGATTTAAAGTTCAAAAAGCTTGCTTTATGATTAGTCAGTTCATCCCTATTTCATCACAGATTAATAATATATATATATATACACAGTTGAAGTCAGAATTATTAGCCCTCATTTATTTTTTCCCCCAATTTCTGTTTAACAGAGAGAAGATTTTTTTCAACACATTTCTAAACATAATAGTTTTAATAACTCATTTCTTTGTCATGATGACAGTACATAATATTTTTTTCTAGATATATTTCAAGACACTTCTATATAGCTTAAAGTGACATTTAAAAGGTTAACTAGGTTAATTAGGCAGGTTAGGGTAATTAGGCAAGTTATTGTATAATGATGGTTTGTTTTGTAGACTGTCGAAGAAAAATATAGTTTAAAGGGGCTAATAATTTTGACCTTAAAATGGTTTTTAACAAATTAAAAACTGCTTTTATTCTAGTCGAAATAAAACAAATAAGACTTTCTCCAGAAAAAAAAATTATCAGACATACTGTGAAAATTTCCTTGCTCTGTTAAACATCATTTGGAAAAAAAAATAAAAAATCAAAGTACTATATATCAAACTACTCAAAATAGTTTCCCTTTTTTTCTTACATTTCTATGGCTCTTAGTAAGCCGCTCGAACCACTTTTCCAATTTTTCATTGCCAATCTTAGCCAATTGTAATGGTTTATTTTGAAATGGTTGGAGTTTACTTTAAGTGGATCAACCTTTCATTCCAGAGTTTTTTTTTCTTTGTTGTCTTTCACCCTTCTTAGGACAACTTTGATCCAATGCAAATATTTACTGTTAACTGTAAAAACCACAGAAAGCAGAAATCTAAGCTATTCCCTATTTACTCCAAACTGTGACTTAATTCAGTGACATGCTTCGCTGCAAAACTAAAATGCTAGAGTAAAGAGTGCGAGTGCTGCCTTGTCACTAAAGTTTAATTTGACTCGGACTGTTTGTCAATTGTCTTGGGGTGCTTTTACACTTATGACAATTGTTTTGGAACCTGTCCCGTTTGCCCAGTTAGCGCAGTTTATTTGGCATATGTGAATCCCGCAATAATGTTTGGATCGGCGCCAAATCGATCGGTCCGAGATTGCCTGAATGAGGTGGTTTCGGCTCAATTGAAACGAACTCGGGAACGGATTGATTGTAGTGAAAAAGCAAAACCATCAAACGAACTAACGAAGCAGGCTATATCACAGTGTGTTATGGTTGTGGAATAGCCATATATATACAGCTATATGAAGAGAGCATTATGAATAGGGCGGGATGTCATTTCTAACAGTAAATGTGCATTTCATGTCGAATATGAAAGTGAAAGCATGCTGAAATATTACCGAGTGCCGTTTATCTGTGAGGAAAATTGACCGAAGTTACCATCTGATCATTTTTCCATATTTTATTCTTATAATATTTTGTATTAGGCCTATTGTTTTGTTCATTTCTGCTCTGACACCTGGAAAGAAAGATCAACATTGATTTGCTTCATGATCTGACTGCAGTCTCGCTTCATCTGTTATTTCCCTCTATAATTCAAGCCTATAATGCATAATTCTAGCCAACACTTTTTTTTAATAGATTGATTAAATCAATAGATCAATTTTCACAAAACTTGACAACTGAAATGAGGCTATGTATGAGAAAGTCTTGCCTCTCTGATGTATATTTGGTGATGTTTGTGGGTGTCAAAATTAAAGTACACATTTTCGCTTGTGTGTGTATGTGTATATATATATATATATATATATATATATATATATATATATATATATATATATATATATATATATATATATATATATATATATAAATTTTATTTAGTTATTTGTTTATTTATTTGTTTATTTATTTTAATTTAGTTACATCACAATTGTAATTTTATAAATTGTCAGTTGTATTTAGAGAATAGTTATGCTGAATAAAAAGTGTATGTATTAGTGGTGGGCCGTTATCGGCGTTAACGTGCTGCGTTAATGCGAGACTCTTATCGCGCGATAAAAAAAATATCGGCGTTAATCTATTCTCAAAGTTGGGTTGGGAGCTGGGTCTATTCTACGCAAGCTATGGGGACTTTTACCTTGAAAGTTTAGCGCGGATGTATACCTGACCGGTGAGCCGTCTGAGAATGTAGTGCCCTTCTGAATCAAATCAGCAGGATGCCTGACTTTAACGGCAGTTCGCCAGTTTCACTTTAACTCATGAACATTTAAGTCATGCCTTCGTGACAAACTGGGGTATTAGACGCAAATAAATGAGTAAGGACTGGTGAGAGTGTTATGGAATTTAATAACGAACGCCAAATGAGAAGAAAAAAAACTTCCGCATTTCGCGATGTGTTTGTGTGTGTGCGTCTGTACGTCTGTGCGGTCCTTTACTGACAGCCGCCTGTGTGGATCTTGTCGAAAAATTTGGCGAAAAGTCCTACATGATGGTGCTAGTTTGTCAGTATTGCCACTAATATCTGCATACTCCACGTATTAATTCCATTTCTGTTTAGGTCAGTTATGACTTTAGTTATTTAGTCATCAAAAATTGCTGTTTACATGGTGACTCTTAATCAGAGTATTGTTTTAATCATATTAAAACCGTATTAAAGTATTGTTGCCCATGTAAACATACTCAATGCTTGACACCGTCAGGGCTCTGTGAACTTGCCTTTGCAAAGCAGCATTTTCTGTATGTACGTACATCAAAAGCAAGTATGAAATTTGGAGCTTATGTAGGCCTACAGTTTAACATTGATGTTTAACTGAATAAACAGTTAGTAAACACAAGTACATCTTATTGAACATCATTTATTTTCATCACCAATTATCATAGTAGAACAGTTTCCCTGGTCTAATGCGCCACCTGGCTTGAGAAACCCGTTCTCAAAGACTTATTATTTGGGTAACACACATATTCTGAATACCTTCGGCAGAATTCAAATGAGCCATTTTAATCTAGATTAATCTAGATTAAAAAAATTAATCTATGCCCACCTATAGTATGTATACAGTTAAGTTTGGCTTTTGGCACATTATTTAAAATATGTGGCTAAGAAATAGCTCTTAACCCAATCGGGCCAGTAGAAAAAATCCTATGCTAGAACCCTGAATACTTTCTTTTTGTTGTAAAATCTAAAAAACAGTCAATTACATTCTATAATACTGTTGTTAAAGGGATAGTTTTCCCAAAAATGAAAATTTGCTTACTGTTTGTTTACTTACCCTCAAGTTCCAAACATTTTTGTATTTTTTTTAATTCTGTTAAATACTAAAGAAGAGGTTTTGAAGAACGCTAAAATCCATTAACCATTGAAATCCATAGTTAAAAAACAATTACTATATAGTGGAGGAACTATGATGTCACCTTGTAGGCCAATCGGCTGCTAGCATAAAACTGGTTCCCTCGATAAAATCCCCATAGGATTTTCCCATAGGCTTTTTCGAAGATCGCAAATAATAAGCTCTGTTCAAACATTGTTCATTACACTTACACGTTTTGTCCAGCCGGATAATCCTCACACGAAAACATAACTTTTTGCACTTTTGCATCTTAAATGCAAACAAAGAATGGAAAAGCTAACATTAGGCTATAAACAGACTACAGCGCCTTGGGGCGCTCGCCTGTGACGTCAGCACCACCCTGCTAACGACAACTTTTCAAGCTTATTTTTTTAGAAATTTGGTCCATGACAAAGATTTACTCTCTCGTTTTATCATATAATCCACGCCATATATTATAAACACATAAATATACAAAAACACATAGACCTACGTGCCTTTTGGATAGTTTATTTATGTGGGAAATGCATTTTGTTTTGCTTTACGGTTGTAAAAAGTTTTAAAACTGTATGTATAAATGTGCCTACATAGTATTATCATAAGACATATTTAAATAATTGTATCGCTCGTGTGCACACAAATGACATAAATAGGGCGTGAGGGACAAGTCTATCAAATGCCTGCCATCATGGACACAGAACAACATTCAATACTCGTTTTTTTTGTCACGAAGTACAGCGGAAAGCAGTCCATACAGTCACATCTGCTATACATTTTAAGGAGTGTAAATATTGCAGTTATGACAGAGTTAAGCGTGTTCAGATGAAGAAAAAAGCAGACGAAAAATCCTTTGATCAAATGACAGTTAATATGACAGTTAATATGTATGTATTTTTACACATTTATTCACAGGCTGCACTGGTAAGCAGAATCTTCATAATATCGATTAATTAAAATAAATGATCAACAAATGAATCTGTCTTGACAGTCTTTACAAGTGAAGGCATTATCTACAAAATATCAATTCCCACTTAGAAAAATATTACAAACTATAAAATACTCTTCAGAAAATTACCTAATTAACAGACAAATCCAAATGCCCAACACAAGTGAGCTGCGTTCCAGACCAGATCAGCTTGATGACGTATAATGTCTCCGACACCGGCTGTAGTCCCTTTTAGCAACTTGATAGCAACCGTCTTTTTAAAGAAGCATAACCGATTTAAAAAAATCAAGAGTGTGATGAAACTGATGTGTTTTATGTCGTAGAATAAAACGTGAAAGTATTTTGAGTTTGTGTTAGCCACGAACCTTATTTAAGCAATTTAACTGAAATCCCATTCAAAAACCTATTGACTTTGGGATGATGGAACCGGAACTGCTAAAATGCTAAATTGCTTCCGGGTTTTTGCATACAAATTGACGTCATGGTTCTTCCACTCTATAGTCAATGGTGACCGGTTTTCAGCATTCTTTAGAATATCTTGTTCAACAGAAAAAAAAGCCAGTTTGGAACAAGTATAGGGTGAACGAAAGAGGACAGAATTAAATATTTTGGGTGAACTATCCCTTTAGTATAGTTTGAGACTAAATTAATAATAATTACAAATGAATTAAAACTGCAGACACACAAATGCAATTAATAAAAAATGACATTCAGGAAAATATTACTGAAACTAGTTACAATTAAAACACAAAAATATGAATGCAATTTATTGACACTGAGGTAGCACTGTGTAAAGTTGAATGTATTGCTGCATCTGACACTGTCTTACAGTTTAGCTCCAACTTGCTTTAATACACTTTTCGGAAGATTCTAGTTCATCCAATAAAATCTTGATTAGCTGGTGTGTTTAATTAGAGTAGCATATTAATGAGATAATAGCATAGGAAAATGATTATTACGATGTTCTAATTGCATTCCATTTTTTCGCTTCAGTCAGTTTTGCTTTATTCTGTCCAGTTTGGATGATGAACATGAAATTGCACTTAAAAAAAATCATAAGGGAAACACTGTTGGGTATTAGTTTTGGATTGTATTCTTTTTCTTATGTATTGTTTTTAAGCCACCTATTCCACTGCACACGACAAGCGACAAACTGGAAATCATTCATTTCCAATGGAGAGTAGTCTGTGGAGTTCCGATCATCTCCATATGCAGAAAATTCGGATTTTATTTGAGCTGTGGATATGTTGAAATATTCGAACACCTGCGACTAGACCAGGGATGGGCAAACTCGGTCCTGGAGGGCCGGTGTCCTGCACAGTTTAGCTCCAACTCTGATCAAACACACCTGCTTGTAGATAATTAGTGATCTTGGAGACGCTGATTAGCATGTTCAGGTGTGTTTAATTAGAGTCGGAGCTAAACTATGCAGGACACCGGCCCTCCAGGTCTGAGTTTGCCCACCCCTGGACTAGACCGTATGCAACCGGCCGACTGGGTGTGATGTGTTCCAGTGTTGTCCAAGCGGGTCTGTGCGCGCGAGATGAGAAATGCAAAAAAATTTTATTCGTTTTTTTTTTTTTTTATCAGAAAAAGTCTATACTTAAAAAAACATTTCAATTCATAAATGAGTAATAAAACATATTATTTATTTATGTTGTCTCCACATTCCCTCCAAAATTTTTAGCAGTATTGATTGATTGATTGATTGATTCATTTATTCAACCATGGTGAACAAAGGAATAAAGGCTCTTTTTGCACTCCTTTATTTCGGACACCGCGAGAATCAGCTTCTCTTCCATGGTGCATGACAAGACTGAAAATTGTGCGACTGCCACAAGGGGGCGTATCCCGACATTCGTGTCCGAATGTCATGTGCAGTGGAAAGGTGGCGTTAAACTATGGCATGAATCAATTTCTGTTGATGTCTTTTATTGTAAGGTATGGCGATTGAGCTGATGAAGAAGATGAAGGCGGAGAGCTTACCTATCAAACCTCACTACTTCTGGCCCCTGTTTGCACATCACCATAAAGACAAGAACATTCCTGGTGAGTCATGAATTTACAGTCTTCCTGCAAAGGTATACCAAAGAATATTGCTTTATTTTAATTTAATTTAATTGATTTTTTATTTTATTTTAATTTATTTTAATTTTAATTTTTTAATTTAATTTTATTTTATTTTAATTTCAGCGGAGCCTATACGTATATTTTTAAAAACACAGGCCCTCGCCCCACTACAAATTCCATCCACACATGCACTTGTTTTGTTTGTATGTATTGAATACAAAAAATTCTCTTTGACACCTTAATAAAAATAATTCAGACATTTCAGTATAATATTTTTGTTCTAGAGAAACTGTCGTCCATATAAAGTCCTCCTGCATCTGCAACAATAAGCACCAAACATCTTATCTTATTAAATACCTTTTTTTTAAAACCAATAACCTTCATGAAAAATGCAGCATCACTCTCACCTTTATCTTCTTGTTTGCTCAGTGTTGAAGTCTGCACTACGTGAAGGTTACATGACAGAATTTGTAGTGACTGGGTCTCATGTAAATGCGAGCGCTCTGAGGGAATTCACTTTCAATTACGTGCGCCGCTGTGCACGGCCATGAAATATTTAGCGCCATGTCACATTCTATCCACAGGTGTCACCAGCGGGCAGACGCCCTTCCCCCTTTCCACCCACCGCTTTCTCCGTCCACCCGTTCGCGAGTGCGGAGAGGGAAAAAAGTTTGCATTTTGATGAGGTGTGGATTTGGGCAGGCGAGTTTGTAAAAGCATATGCTAGCTTTGTCTCGGCAGCCGCAAGCGAGCGATGCTTGTCAGTTTCGAGAAGCGGTGCAGCTCATTGCTTGTGACACGGTGAAAGGAGAATGCCTCAACCCTTCATGTAGCACACAACAAGCTATTCCCTCTGCATCTTAAACACTGCACGAGTCAAAGAAATGTTTGCTGTTGAATACTGGGTTGTTTTAAGTCTCTGTAACTGTAGCAAGCCACTTTAGGGCTTCTTTCAACTTGAATATCCTTGTGAGGTGAAATATCTCAAGGACTGGAGGTGAGAAGTGATCTGGCCTTTTAGTTCCACTCTGTTTGTTTATATCATCTTATTTCTGGTCCTCGCTTGAAATGGCTTTTTTCATTTTGGGTTGCATAAAACTGGAAGACTCTATTTGCCGTTGCTTTGCTATGTACTGGTACATTCTGATTTCACATACAGGCCCAAATGTTTCTTTAGCCCATCGTTGAGTCTATTTACTTATGTGTAAATATATATTTATTAATTCATTCATTTTCCTTCACCTTAGTCCCTTATTTATTAGTGGTCGCCACAGCGGAATGAATCGCCAACTATTCCAGCATATGTTTTACGCAGCAGATGCTCTTCCAGCCGCAACCCAGTACTGGGAAACACACATACACATAGTTTCAATATAAGTGAATTCCAACTCCAATTCACTTATATCGCATGTCTTTGGACTGTGGGGTAAACCGCAGCACCTGGAGGAAACGCGCAAATAGACACTCAGAAATCCCAACTGACCCAGCCAGGACTCGAACCAGCAACCTTCTTTCTGTGAGGCGACAGTGCTATCCACTGAGTCACCGTGCCGTCCCTGTATTTATTCAGTTTTTATATTCATTTCATTAATATTATTGATTACTATGCAAATGTTTATGATTTATTTACAATGTTTGTAAAGTAATATGTTCTGTCTTTAGTCGATCTATTATATGAGACACTTTCTTTGTTTACCAAACTAGTGGATCTAATTTGATTTGCATTTTAAACCTTAAAAGTGATTTTTTTTTTTTTTAGAAAATGCACAATCAAGGTTTTTATTATTACCCAAATCTCACCATAAGAAGGTCTCCGGTTCAAACCTGGCTAATACGGGAGGCCTTTCTGTGTGGAGTTCTCTGTGTGTTCTCCCTAGGCATGGGCCGGTATAAGATTCTGACGGCATGATAACCTTGGATAAAAATATCACGGTATCACGGTATTGTGTTTACTGCTCTAAAATATATATTTTTAATTGTCTGGTTAAAAAACTAAAAGTTTTTTCCCCTTTGAACACAATATATTTTATTTTGAGAAACATTTATAATATTTTGGAGCAGTAAACGTGCCAGGCTAAATAATGAAAATGAATCATTGACGTCTGCTGTCTTCATTAGTTTCAAAAACACAGATTTATTTACAATTTAAAATGACATCTTTGGATATCTTTTCTGCTGGAGATACTGTTGTCAAAAAATGTAAATAAAAAAAATCTTACACATACCTTAGGAACGGTATTAGAAAAAAATTTGGCGGTATGATAACCTTGACTTTTCCAAAACCGCGGTATACCTTGAAAACTGTTATTGTCCCATGCCTAGTTCTCCCTCTGTCAGACATGCAGATAAGGTGAAGAGAAGACTCCAAATTCAACCCGCTCGTGAAAAACACACACTTAGGCCTCGTTTACACTAATACGTCTTAGGAAATACATTGGTCTTTGAAAGAAACTGAACATTAATTTCAGCATTATTATTTTAATGTCGCAATCTCAGCAAAAATGGTCCTAACCACTTTCATCATGTCTTGACCGTCTGAAGTGTGGGTTTACGTGAGTTTGCATCTACGCATTTCATCAGATACAAGCATACGTTTTCCTTGTAGCCAGATATACTATTTGCTTTTTAAAAAAGTTTTCAAGTCCATTTCATTTTAAAATTGCACTTGTTTTTAAATACAGCTTCAGTCGACAGGATGAACCCTGACCCTCTCCCCTTTAGTGCCCCGCTGGTAAGAGAGACCGCAGTCTTGGTTACTTCCTGCACTTTTAGTTCTATCATCAAAGCCAATGATGTAGCAAACAGAAATCTGGAGGTCACCTGAGAATTCATTGAACCAGATTCCTTCCATTAAAGCCCTCTCACACTCCTTCTGAATTGAATGGGCGAGCGATGTGACTGGCTATCCATTTTCCATCCCCATTCACATGCTACCTATCAGCCTCCACTGTCTGAGCCAACTTTTATGGCTGACAAATGGATCGATGGATTATTTAACAGCAAAACAGGTGTGCTTCTCTCATGAAAATGAAAGAATGAATAGACGGACGGCTCTCAGGCTCCATTGAGAAGAGTGTCTGGTCAGGTTCACTGTTTACGCTTGCTTGAAAGCAAAGAGCTAGTGAGTTGCAAGAAAGGATGAATGGGGAAAGAGGCATAGATGAGAATGAAATGGAGAGATTGGATGGATGGATGGATGATGGAGCCTCCAGGTGCTTTACCTGGCTAATGCTCTCACACACCGGTTGCCGTCCGCTCCCGGTGCCAGATGCAGGTTTTAATGGCAGATAAAAGCAGCTCTTATCTTTTATTCAGGTGTGTAGGTGTCCCCTGAGCATTGCAATACAGAGTGCTAAGGACCAAGGTGAAGAGTAAACAGAACACAAATCGCTGGTTCACGTGTTCCCACACACACAAACGTTTGCCCAGTAGGTCGAGAGACTATTCCATATGCATGTGGTGCTTTAGGCAGGAGTGAAGGGACCTGCTGGAGAGCCGGGTTCAGGCCTCAATCCTCTGCCTGAAGGGGCTTTTCCTCCGAGCCATGCCATAGGATGAAAGATGAAAGCTGAAATTCTAATTATCTGTGTATTTTATTGAATTTTTTTTTTATTATTAATGCTTTTGGTTTAAGACCCGGTTCAGTTCATTGGAAGCAGCCTTGGGCTTTAAAAGGCACCTCTTGATGAAAATCATCTTTTGTAAGCTGTTTGAACAGAACTGTGTTTAGGTATAGTGTGTCCACAGTCATATTCGAGGGATATAAACACAAGTCTCTTTTTTAAAATATACTGATGTTACAATATGATATAAATCCCAGTGATTTTTGAAGCCCACCTCAACGTGATGTAGGAGTGCGGTTTTCCCCACCCACCGAATTGATTGACAGGTGCCATGTCTTCATAATAACACGTATACATACACAGAACATTTTTTGCAAAGAAACTGGGATTAAAAGATCAGTTTCAACTCTCTGTGATCAGCTGCACCTCAATAAATAAGCTTAAAACATTTTTAAAATAGTGCATGTTTGTAATAGAGTACAATTGCTATGTAATTCTTAACCGCTATAATCAACACAGCCGCATGCTGTCAGTAAACGTGTATATATGTGTGTGTTAGTACTGCAAATGGCATTTGTGTGTGACTTATCATTTCAGAAAGGCTTGAATAAACTCTACACTACACCACACTACAAATGCATCAAATAAACTTGGTATTTTTGACTAGTGACCTTATTTCAGCTTCATCCGAGTCTGTCTCTGTCACTGATGGCTGTTTATCTAAGGTAACGCATGAGAAGCTGACACCCACGTCGGAGCGGTGGGAAGTGACGGTTTTGTTCGCTTTGACTCGTTGGATGGAAACGCAGCTTTATTCGCACGTTTTTTATTCGAAAATCCAACAACGTTGTCCACCACTCTCTTGCCATCACCCTCATAACTTACAGGGAAACCTAAGTGCTCCCAAACGCCAGACCCGCTGTCGGTTATAGGAGGATTACTTTAATGTTAGCCATTTTGCGAGCTACTGCAGCATGTAACTGACTGGAGTAGTGTTTTGGAGGTGGGCGGGGAAGGCAGCATGTTGCCTGTCACGTCCAGGGTCACGTCATTTGGGATGACTTGTTGAGCGTTGTTTCACTGAAAACATTATATTCTGTACACTTATTCTCTTTTATCTTTTTAGAAATTTGTCTGAATCGCTCGGTTTGTAATGCGTACCGAACCGAAAGTCTCATACCAAACGGTTCAATATGAATATGCGTATTGTTACACCCTTAATATATATATATATTAGTGCTGGGCCGTTATCGGCGTTAACGTGCTGCGTTAACGCGAGACTCTTATCGCGCGATAAAAAAAATATCGCCGTTAATCTATTCTCAAAGTTAGGTTGGGAGCTGGGTCTATTTTACCCAAGCTGTGATAACTTTCACCTATTAGCGCAGATGGATACCTGACCGGTGAGCCGTCTGCCCTTCTGAATCAAATCAGCAGGCTGCCTGACTCCAACTGCAGGTCGGCAGTTTCATTTTAACTCACGGATGTTTCATTCATTCCTTCGTGACAAAGTGGGGTATTAGACGCAAATACGGAGAGAATGTTATGGAATTTAATAACGCATGCCAAATGGTAAGAAAAAAAACTTCCGCATTTCGCGATGTGTGTGTGTGTATGTGTGTGTGTATGCAGTCCTTTACTGACAGCCGCGTGTGGATCTTGTCGGAAAATATGGCGAAAGGTCCTAAAGACCGCCGTGTTTACTTCAATAATGCCACTAATATCTGCATACTCCACATCTTAATTCCATTTCTGTTTAGTTCAATTATGACTTTAGATGGATTAAGGTAATAAAAAAATCGCTGTTTGGAGCTTATGTGGGCCTACAGTTCAACATTGATGTTTAACTGAATAAACAGTAAACACAAGTACATCTTATGGAACATCATTTATTTTCATCACCAATTATCATAGTAGAACAGTTTCTCAAGCAGTTTGTGATGTATTTTTGAAACAGGAGATGAGCCCCTGGTCTAATGCACCACCTGGCTTGAGAAACCTGTTCTCAAAGACTTATTATTTGGGTAACACACATATTTTGAATGCCTTCGGCAGAATTCAAATGAGCCATTTTAATCTAGATTAATCTAGATTAATTTCGAAATTAATCTAGATTAATCTAGATTAAAAAAATTTATCTATGCCCACCTATAATATATATATATATATATATATATATACATACACACACACACACACACACACACACACACACACACACACACACACACACACACACACACACACACACACAGTTGAAGTCAAAATTATTAGCCCTCCTATAATTTTTTTATTCTTTTTTAAATATTGCACAAGTGCTGTTGAACAGAGCAAGAAAATTGCAAATAGCAAAATTTCATTTTGCATTTTTCTTCTGGAAAAAGTTTTTTTTCTTTTAGTTTGGTTGAAATAATATAATAATTTTTTTAAAAGTAAAAACTGCTAAGGTCAATATTATTAGCCCCTTTAGGTAATTATTTGTTTGATTGGCTACAGAAAAAAGCTACTGTTGTCCAATGACTTTCCTAATTACCCTAACTTGCCTAGTTAAAGTAATTAACCTAATTAAGCCTTTAAATTGCACTTGAAGTTTAATACTGATGTCTTGAAAAACAAATAGTACAATAATGCATTCTGTCATCATGACAAAGACAAAAGAAATTAGTTTAGACTTGAGGAAAAGAATTGTTAAGGCTCACAAAGAAGGAGAAGGGTATGCATGCTTATCAAGGCGTTTTCAAGTGTCAAGAAGTGGCGTGAGAAGTATTATCAAGAAATTTAATGAGATCCACACCATGGAGAACATGACTGGCAGAGGTGGAAAGCTAAATATTTCTTTTAAAGAAAAGACACCTCCAAGCTAGACTGAAGTTTGCCAGGGACAATCTAGAGAAAATTAATGAATGCTGGAAACGTATCCTTTGGTCAGATGAGACTAAACTAGAGCTCTTTGGCCATAGAGATATGTTGCCTATGTTTGGAGAAAGAAGGGAGAGGCATTTAACCCAAAGAACACCGTTCCCACAGTGAAACATGGCTGTGGGAGTATATTGCTGTGGGGATGTTTCAGTGCATTTGGAACTGGGAATCTTATCAGGGTTGAAGGAAACATGAAAAAGGAAGACTACCAGAAGATTTTGAAAAATAACCTCAAACAGTCTGCAACAAAACTTGGTTTGGGTCGACGTTTTGTATTCCAGCATGATAACGACCCAAAGCATACCTCACTTCTGGTGAAGAGGTACCTCCAACAGAACAAAGTGAAAGTCCTTGACTGGCCTGCACAAAGCCCAGACTTTAATCCAATGGAAAATCTGTGGGGGACACTAAAGTCTAGAGTTCATGCCAGAAGGCCAACAAATCTGGAAGAGCTTGAGAGATTTGCTAAGGAAGAATGGGCTAACACTCCTCAGGAGACATGCTTGAAACTTGTTGAGAGCTACAATAAGCGACTGATGGCTGTTATCAAGCAAAAGGGTTACACTATTGACTATTAACATCAGAGGGCTAATAATTTTGACCTCCAAGCTTTTTTATTTTTGATTATAATTGTGTTTCTGTTTTATTACAAACACTCAAAGCTTCCTGGATAAACTGTTATGTTTAAAAATGATGTGTTGAAAAAATCTTTAATCAATTAAACAGCACTATGGAGTTATTTAAAAAAAATTAAATACTTTATAAGGGGCTAATAATTTTGTCTTCAACTATATGTGTATATATATACACACACACACACACACACAGACACACACACGTATGTATACGTGTATGTGATTTATTTATTTATTTGACATTTGTTATGTAGATAGACATATAGAGTGTCCTATTTGTCAGAAATGTTAGGTTAATAAAACTGCCTGTCTTAGTTTGCGCAATAGACTTGCAGTCATCCATTCTTAAACTTACTTTGGTGCAGATGCAATCTTTGCATCCCCTGAATTACATTTTAATATGCACATTTAATTTCATCACTTTTTGTTTCTTTTCAGCTATCATAGAAGTTCTGCGAGGCATGCAAGACATGAGCATCTCGCCAGATGTTGATGCTTTTAGTTTCTATATCCTGCCGTCTTTCCCATCATTGGACAATGCTATGGCTTCTCTTAAGGTAATTGTACTGGATATGTGAATAAATTGTTGGTTTATGTGACTGATTTGGAAAACTCTAACGTGGGTTTGATAATTGCAGGAGTCCGGTATTGACGTGAACACCGATGGCTTGATTGTGGCAGAATTACGAGTCGAAGCATATCGTGGAAACCTCGCAAAGCTACTATCTCTGAGTAAGCATTAGCTTCCATGAAAATTACTTTCCCTCAACCACTCTGTCAATTTTCCTTATACCTATACATATATATATGCTCATGTTCTTTCACAGACATAACTCTGTGCAGAGATTTATTTTTAGATGTACTCTGTATGATAGCACTAATCACTTAGTCTAATAGCCACCTCTCAGACTATACACACTAACAGGCAGATATGTGTCCCATTAGGCTTTTTACATTAGGGGTGTTTAAGTAAAGCACAGAGTCTCTTTATTTTATTCTTTTGCTTCAGGTTCCTTACTTGGAATACTTCTAAACTTTTGTGCGTCATAAACTGTGAAATAAAACAAACTTAAAATGTAAAACAAAGGCAACCCGGGTAAACTGAATACAGGTATTTTTTTATTGTATTGAAAATAAAAACTTATCATATGTCTATTATACATGTGAAAAAGTATTTGCTCCCTTAAAGGTCTCTTGAACTGCATTTTTTTTATTTCTCTGAGACCCCTAGTAAATGCCCACTGCTGTGATTGGCTAAGATTCTGCATATTCAAATAATAAATAGACATTGTGGTAATATACTCTGAAAAATGACACTTCAAATGTTACATACGGTCTATACCAGATATAAGTGACATAACACAGCTGAAGAAAATATTATGGATTATCATCAATAGGCCTGTTTACACTAGATATAATGCTGAATGATGTTTTTGTAGCATAAAGACTTCTTAAATTTCAAGAGAGGAATTTGTTTTCTCATTTAGACATCAAATCTGGTTGTAAAGCAACAGCTATTACCAAATGCTTTTGCTGAATTGCATCACTTTAGCCACAGTTGATCATTTTTGAGAATGAATTGTCCTGCGACAGCATTTCAATTGGGTTCAAGTCAGGACTTTGATAAGGCCACTCAAAAACTTTAATTCAGAGGCTGACTTACACTTATATTGTGCTGAATAATATGAGACTGAGGTGAATAAAGGCAGGTGCTTTTGAATTATGGATGATGCCATTTCCCCTTTGCAGTTGTGCCCTCTGCTGTATTTTTTTTCCATGCAGAATTGGAATTTCTGAATGTTTATTGAAAAAAAATCTAGAATTGAAATAGCTGTTTTTGCCAGAAAGTTGACAAAAAGGTCTAAATCCATAATTCACCCCAAAAGAAAAATTGTCATCATTAACTCACCTTCATGTTGTTCCAACCTTTATAACTTTAGCTCATGTTCAGCACAAATATTTTGAACCCATTGAAAGTAAATTCAAGCAATAATATGAAACTTCAGAATGTGCATATGAAATTCATATAAATTTAGCAGTTAAATCAGAATGTCTGAATATTATTTTTTTTTTTAGATTTTTGAATTTTGGCTTTTATTCACAAATAAATGTTAATTAGCAAATATAAACAAGGCTCAAAAATACCACTTTGACCAGAACAAACCTGATTGCTTCTCAGATGTCAAGAAGACATCTTGAGCTTCTGTGAGCAAACTTAAAAGTTTCTATTTGGATTGATCTACTTAATTCATACAAATACAAATTTTGATATCTGTATCAACTAGTTAGATGAGCAGAATTTAAATGAGAGATTTGATTAAAAAAGCCCTCATTTTGGCTGTTTTTAAAATTTGTAATTTAATTCCTATTGTAAAAATAATAATATAACTATTTTAAAAAATCCCATGTAGCTGTAGTACTCTGACTTTTCCTAAATGTGTGTATATTTTACTCTGATTCTATTTCATTAAAATTATAAAACACAACCGAGTTCTAAGTATTTCTACCCTGATTGGCCATAATAGTTCCATGCCTTTAAATATGTGTGCTTCTGTTAGCAACTTTCAACAAACAAATTCGAACTTTTAAATAGAAAAAAAAACAGAACTTTACTTTAGAAATGTCTTTCAAACTTTCAAAAACATTTTCACTGCAGTGAATAAACATTTGTTCTCTCGCTTGCTGGACAAATTGAGGTAAACTCCTTATTAATTTGTACAAAATTATAGGCAATATTACAAAAAAAGATAAGACTTGTAGGGTATTGACTTCATAAAATATGACAACAGACATTCAAAGCTTAATTCTAAAATGGGAATAGACGCTAAATATCATGACAAATTCAGTTTGAATAATTAGAACTATTATGACCATTCTAGTAGTTATAGGATTCTAGTATTAATTGTATTGAAACAACATGAGGCTAAGTAAAGTCCCTCCTAAATATGTTCAAAAAAGATCTTATTAAAGATTGTGAAATACATGAAATGTTCACTCATATATTCCCACTCTTGCAGTGTCTTCACCCACTCTCCCAGCCATCGACCTCAGTGTTTTCAGAGCCGGTCTGATCGCAGGATTTAAAGGGTGAGTAACCAAACAAACTCTCTGCATGCGAGTGTGTGCGCGCAAGTAGTTTTTTTCTGCCTTTTGGCTAGACACAAACTCATTCGTCACCTCATGCATATGGACACAGTCATCTCAAGCCCAATTACAACATGGAAAGAATGCAAATCGAGTCTGTCCTCTTTGTTTCTTTGCCTTTCTATCCGATGCTGAAAGACTACTAACTCTCCCAGAATGCCAAATGCTCACATTGGAATTTCACCGATCAACTTCGCTGTCACCATTTCTTTAGATTTTTTTTTTTTCTTATTCCATCAAACAATCACCTCATTCCTCACACATGCTCATAAACCTGTCATACTGTTTCATTTATCACGTCATTTTCTTCTGGTATCATTTAGTGCACTCAGTAAAATCTGTGGCATCATGCTCAATATTTAAGGAGCAGCTCTGTTTTTAACTGTGATTTGAGCGCGGAGGCTGTAGGGCAGCAGATGCTTCTGTCCTCTGTATTTAGCAAAGCATTTAGATGTGAAAGCAGAGCAGGGAGGTTGCCGGCAGCGATGGATGTCAGCTTTGTAATTGGGGTTGTCAGAAGGGTAGAGGGGGCTGTCGGGGCCTTGTCTCCTTACTGACCTGCTCTTGTAATAGTCAAGGTCAGGAGATAATTTAATCATTAAACAATGCTCAATCTTTTTTTGCTGTCCGTCGACAACATGCACTACCAGCACTGCATTCTGATTTGTAGATGTGTAGACGGATCGGATGTGCAATTGTGTACATGTGACCACTGAGGAGTTGATCCAAATGAAATTTCTGTTATTATTTACTCTCACTCAAGTGGTTGTGAACTTTTATGAATTGCTTTCTTCTTTTGAACACAAAACAAGATGTTGTGATCAGGGTATCCGCAGGGTCTTAAAATGTCTTCAATCTCAAAAGCTAAATTTTAGGCCTTAAAAGTCTCAAATCTACTGAAATATTATGTTGCAGGTCTTAAATCTTTTTTTAACAGGTCTTAATTTTTATTTTATTTTTAAAATTAAAATTCGTTTATGAATAGCTGCCCAATCTGGCCGTTAACACTCATACAATCACCAACAATCCATCTCAATAAAACTTTTTATTTAAAAAATAGCATTTATTTACCATAATGTTTTAATTACATTCTTCACAGTAACATTTATTTAAACGTTCTCCCTTTATTTACTGCTGAAGATACTGACCTATATTTTTTATTATTAATTTATTATTATTATTGTTTTATTAAATGTATTAAATTATAATCATTTTTTGATAGGACAAGTGAAAATCTTTTCCAACTGGGATATTTGAAAAACTCCTTAGCATTTAGCCCAGTATAAGGCTAAAATTTAATTCATAAAGGTCTTAAAAAAGGTCTTAATAAGTCTTAAATTTAACTTGGTGAAACCTGCAGAAACCCTGTGTGATGCATGCTGGGGAAAAAGCAGCCATTGACATCCAAATCAAGACTAAAAAAATACAGTGGATATCAGTGGCTGTTTTTCCCCAGTATATCTTCATTTGTGTTTTACAGAAGAAAGAAACTCAAAGAGATTTGGAACAAGTGGACGATGAGTAAATGATGACAGAATTTTTATGTTTGGGTGAACTATCCCTTTAATAAAATGTCTAAAACATAAAAAACACTGTAAATATATCATGATGATGTTAGTATGAAATAAATTATATTCAATTTGTATGAATTATATTGGATTCATTATCTACTATAATCCTAAAATATATTTTGATTCATTTAGGAGTAAGTTTCTGATGGTATGATAATCTCGGTTATCATGGTCTCACGGTATTGTGATTACTGCTCTAAAATAAGTTCTTTTTAAATGTCTGGGTAAAAAACGACAATTTTTTTTCTCCATTGGACACAATATATTTTCTTTTAGGTAACATAATATTTTGCAACAGAAAACATATCAGACTCAATAATTCAATTAAATCATTGACTACTGCTGTCTTTATTAGTTTCAATAACACAGATTTCTTTACAACACATAAAAAACACATAAAAAAAACTTACATATACCTTAGGAACGGTATTACACAAACATTTAGCAGTTTTAAAACCATGACTTTTCCAAACCACGGTAAACCTTGAAACCAGTTATCGTTTGGAGTAAAGAGTTTTTATTTAGCAAAGATTCATTAGATCAAAATGACAATAAAGAGTTTTTAAACAATATTACAGTTTACAAACGTTAATGATTTATTTATTTATTTATTGATTTAGTTTGGCAGGGACAGTGTATATTAATTAAAATTAATGCAAATGCTATTTTCCATCTGTTGTCCCTACATTACAGTATTAATGTTAAAAATAAGTTAAAATAAGAAATGTTAAGAATGATGCTGCGGTCACACTAGAGTTTGAGTGTGCGAAATTCTGTTGTACGGTGCTGTGAAAAGGGGCAGAATTAAACAAGAAGATTAGACATTAAAAAAAGCGAGCGATTGGTCCATGTTTTAAATTTCTGTCCAGAGAGGTCATGTTTTGATCAGAAATGTAAAATATGGACCAATTGGTCTAGTGTGACCGCAGCTTAAGAAACGTCACTTGAGAGTTTTTAAAAAAATATGTCTTTTTAAATATGTTCAGATAGTAAAGCAGTTTTAACTTGTTATATTTCACAATATTATACAGTTGGACAGACTGTGCAGACTGCGTTAGACAATGGGACTCTTATAAAAACATGAAGAAAAAAACAACTCTTACCTAACTCTTAATTGTAATTGTCATTACGTTCTTGTTTTTCTCCATTTTAAGATAGTTTGTTGACTTGAATAGCTCTTTTTGAGTGCAATATGTAAATATCCTAATGAATGATTTGTAAAAAGATTACTTGGGTTACAAGATATTGGAATCTGGTCAAATAAATCCCTGTCTGGTTGGCAGCTGTTAGAGTGAAGTATTCTGTTTTAGTTGCGCCTGTCTGCATATGTGAGTCATTTCTGATCTTCTACTGCCCCCTACAGGTTTCAGAATGTCGAGATCATGGCAAAGGTAAGAGCAAATCCAAGAAAAGTTTTATTCAAAGATAATGGAAAAGAAATGTAGTTTAAGTGACATGTTTATCTGTTATTTACAGGTCACAGAGCTTCTCTATCAAGACGCCCGCTTTGCTACTGATGGCCATGATGCTTCCGGTGCGTTAATAATATACATTTTTTTACACTGTTAAGTAGAGTTTACCCAAAAATGAACATTTTCTCACCATTTACTCAGTCAAGTGCTTTTAAACTTCTATGAATTTCTGTCAACATAAAACAAGAAATTTAGAAAAATGATGGAAAAAAGTACAAACAAAAAGTAACAACTAAAAATACTGTGCTACTAATAAAGTCAATGGCTGTTTTTCTCCAACATTCTTCAGTATATATTCTATTGTTCCTCTATTCCAGGGGTGCCCAAACCTTTTTTTTATGAAGGGCCAAACTTGATTGAAGGGGGTAGGCCGAAGGTTAATATGTCAAACTATTGCATTAAAGCTGCTATGGTAATTTTCCAATTTATTAATATTAAAATATAAATGGAAAAAAATACTTAATTCTTATTAATAATTATACTTTTTTTACTTTTTAGAAAAACTTCTTGCAATAAAAACATAAACACATTTGTTAACACAATAGTGTTCAATGCTGAATACACAAGCTGCTCCTGCCTTTGCTTTAATTTGCTCATCGATGTCTTTTGTGTTGTCCTATCTTCGAGTGACAGTATTTACATTTTTTAAAATTAATTCATGCACAACGTTTAATTGAAACATTACATTTCACTTTTTGACTTTTTTTTGTAGCTCAACAATTAAACAAACAAACAAAAGGTTATGTTAAATAAGAAATCACATTCTTACATTCTGTTGAAGGCATTCATTCTAAATCTCTTCTCAAACGGGATGGCGGGCCAAATCAAAGGTTACCATGCACTGTAAATCCCAAAAAGTTAAGGTAACTCAAACTGTTTGAGAAAACCAATTGCAACAAACCATTTAAGTTAAAAAACTAATCCTAATGAGTACTGTGAACTTAATCTATTTGAGTATACAAAGCAATTTGAGCACAGTAAAACCCAACAATTGAAAAGAACTCAAACCAACTGAGTACTGTAAAACCTAATAAGTTAAGGGAACTTATATTGTTTGAGGAAACTGTTTGCTACAAACCATTTGAGTTCAAAAACTAATCTATGTGAGTACTGTGAACTTCCTTCATTTAAGTTGAAGTAATGAGGTATTTAATTAACTCATTACCTTCAACACTGAGTTCAAAACTCTTTTCAAATGAGTAGAATTAACTTAACCTAATTTTGAGTTAACTACACTCATTTCATTTGATAATGTTGACTGTTGGGTTTTACAGTGTGGGCCAACATTGGCCCTCGGGCCCTACTTTGGGCATCTCTGCTCTATTCTAATAGATAATTCTATTCCTCTATTCTAACAGAGGAAATACAATTTTAACAAGGCTCTAACAAGTGGAGGATGGGTAAATTATCACAACATTTTTGTTTTTGGGTGAACTATCCCTTTTGTACTGCTTGCCTCTTTATTAAATATAATCAATTTGTATAAATTGAACAGATTGTAAAATCACTATAGAATTTTCAGTCATGTTTGTGCTGACACTCAGGAAACTGCACTCTTGCTAATGTGATATTAGCTGTCATATTTTAAAAATTGAGTTTTCTCATACAGAATAGAGAAAAATAGAGATTTTTTTTCAGAACTTAAATCAGGTTTTTTTTTTTTTTTTTTTTTAATTTGAACTTTAAACTAAAGCAAGTTTCTCAAACTACCGGCCCACGGCAGTTTTTGTTGAGAAGAACAATTGCCAGTAAAGTCACTAAAGTTACCCAATCTGCTTTATTATTATGCCTATTATTAAATTGTAATATTTTCATAGCAATTTTAACTACCCAATCAATATGTACAATAAGAAACAAAAAGGAGCTTTGACTGCATATACTCTGGGGAAGAATGTCTAAGTGCATCAATTACATCAGGTTTCCACTTTTTTGTTGGGCTTGAATGGTAATGCAGCCCTCCTATGAATTGTCAGTCACTGCTATGGCCCCCGCCAATTTGACTTTGAGACCCCTGATCTAAAGGCTTCATTTCACAGTTAATGCTTTTGGACTTAAGTCATGCTTTTGTTTAAATAGTAATAATAATATTGTCATAGAAAAATATAATTTCTGTAATAATAACTATGCAATTGTATAGTTAATTGTATACCTTTACAAAAATACTTTTAAAAAATCATATTCTTGCTCTGAATATTTTAAAGGATTTATTTTTGGAAGGAAGGAAACTAAAATACTTTGGTTTGTACTAGGTATACTAGCTATTTTACACTGAAATACTAGTTTATATTGTCTGCAAATGTTTTATTTTGTTATATTTCAGTACAAAATAACTACTTTTGTATAGTTTTTATTTTGCATTCTTCAGGTGATACAAAACAGACGTTCCACACAATCCTCTCACTCCCCCCTTTTATCCCACAGTCAATCACATTACATCATTAGTTAGACGGCCACTCAATAATTAAAAACAATCTCATTTTCATTTCAATGTGCTATAATTAACCACACAAGAAATATTTACCTTCACCTTTACAAAAAATTTTCACAGGAAAATAACATATCAGTTATGATTATTCACTTATTCATGTCTATGTCAATGCAATGAAATTCTGACAGTCGTAAGTGAGAGGATTGTGTCACACACTGAGGAAGGCATAGTGCCGAAACGCCTGAAGAAATATATAAAATATAAAATAATATATATAATATATATAATATATAAAATATATAATGTATAAAATAAAAACTATACAAAGTAATTATTTAATGAGTGCGAATCATGACCTTCTGAATAATATTATTGACAAGATGAACGCACCAAAAAAAGTTAAAAAGAAAACGCGAGTGCGCAGTGCAAACTTCATTACTCATTTCAAAATAATAACTAAAATGTAACCAAATTATTAAAGTGAAATGTGACTCAACTTGAAAATTGGCATGCGCATACAACTTTGTGTTTTGTTTTCCTCCTCAACAATGCAAATCAGGTGACATTTATAGTAAGGTTTATTTTCTGGGAAATATGGTAACACCCGTTCTGGTGCTGTACACGAGACAAAACAGGAATCAGTATTCTTGTAAATCTTTATACCTGCATGTCCTGTAAACTGATTTCTCCACCAGTATTGTCTGTCTGTCTGTGTGTGTTTATGTGGGTCTGTTGGGAAAGGGATGGAAGTGATGGAGTTCATCCTGACAGCTTTGCATTAAGTGTGTGCGTGTCTGTTTGCTGACTCTGCGCTGAGTTAACAGAGCTGCGGCGAGTGTTTGTCGTCTCGCTGCATTGGTACAGTCCTCTGCGCTGGTGTCCGAGCAGGTGGGAGCGATGGAGACCGTCTCTCTGTCTCATTCCATCAGCATACACAACGCTGGTGTGTGCGTGAGGCTGTCAGCTGCCAGCCAATGCTTAACACAGACTTCAGTCAAGAGTAGAGCAAAGCTGCCAGAGTCAGCACAAAACACACACACACACGGTTTAAGAGCTGAATTGCAATGTTTTTATTTTTTGGTCCTACAGAAGCTCCCTTTATGGGATTATAGATTTATTAATAACAGAAAGTGATGAAAATGGTTCTTCTCTCCTTTTGCAGAAAATGTGGGCTACTTCCTTTACAATCTGATCGATTCTATGAGCGAGACGGAATTGCAGAGCAATGAGGAGAAGATTAGAGAGTATTTTGGCCTTCTCAAGAACATGGTAACTTTTTAATCACCATCATTGTCTGTTAAGTAGGCCTTAAAGGGTCATGAAACCCCCCTCTTTCAGTTCAAATCTACCTCAGAATTTTTTCAAAAAATGCTCCGAGATGAGCGTGGAGCACTGTGAGCAGAGGGAGGGGTCACAAAATCAGACTAACAAAAATCAGATACAAAACATGAGGAGACCCATGATTTGATAGTTAAAAGTTAAAATGCTAAGAAATAAACATTCAGTAATTTAATGCCCTACTACATATACGATAGGTTATTCATATTTTCATATAATATATAGGCTACACATAACCACAATGTGTTATATCATTATAAAGATAATCATGTTTATATAAAGACTAAATGAGGAGGACTTCTCTCCATCGAATCACCGGGTCTGAATGCAGACACAGTGGATTGCAGTGCAGCAGGTCTCTTGCCATGTCTATTTTAACCATTAACCCTACTGGTAATCTGTATGATTTTAAACATAGGCAAACACAGCAGAATGGATATAGGTGATGTGTCTGAATGGCAACGAACTCAACATAGAGTACATAGAGTACATAGATAAAAGACAAAGTCCATCATTCTCCAATTTTCGTACAGCTCTTTCTATAAAAACGCTTGCCGTATATAAACAACTTGGCTGTATCGGTAGCCCGGACAGCATCGCGAGGAAAGCCATGCAACAAACCCCGTGGATCATGGAAACCAACACGTACGACACTTCATGAATGGCTAAATACTGCGTGCCGGTCTGCGAGCTTGGCAGGTCTGTCTTTGGAAAAGCACATGCTCTCTTGAATAATTAAGAAGCAGGGCCAATTTCACAGGATAAGAAAACTCGAATTATTATATAGCTGTGAATAATGAGAAACCGACAAGTCATCACTGGACAGGCAGACGAGTGCTACATCACCGATTTTGATCCCGCCCCAAAAATAATTTAAAACCCAGAAGATGAAATTAGCTGACAAAAGCTCAAAATTATCCAGGTTTATTAAAGCTGACAAATGCTAACGTTGTCTTAATTGATGCTAAACAAACAGAAAATTTGTTCAAATCTTAAAAAAGGGTATCCGAGGGTTTCTTAAACCTTTAAAGTGATAAAATGGACATTCAATTTATAATGTTATTAAAACATTTATATTTTTAGAGAAATGCTTTTCCTTTCAAGTTTATTTAATTAAATAAGCTTTAAAAATTATTTACAGTTAAAAAGTGTTTTTAACATAAAAACTAAAAAAGCTGAGGTATAGAACTTTAATCCCCATTTATGAAGGAAAGAACTACAGTCCCATGAAGCATTGTGAAAGGCATTGTCGACTGTTGTGCTCTGTTTAGCATATAGGCTAAGCTAGCTGGCAAATTTTTCTTTATTTTTTATTGAATACAGGAAAAATAACATCACTACTTTGAAAATACAATAACAAAACTTAGGAAAGAGAAAGCCTTTTTTACAAAGCCTTAATCATTAAGAAAAAGATTATCATAAGCTTTAAGAAACCTCTTACTATTATTATTATTATTATTATTATTATTATTATTCATTCATTCATTCATTTTCTTGTCGGCTTTGCCCCTTGCGGGGTCGCCACAGCGGAATGAACCGCCAACTTATCCAGCACGATTTTACGCAGCGGATGCCCTTCCAGCCGCAACCCATCTCTGGGAACTTCCACACACACATTCATACACTATGGACAATTTTAGCTTACCCAATTCACCTGTACTGCATGTCTTTGGAATGTGGGGGAAACCGGAGCACCCGGAGGAAACCCACGCGAACCCAGGGAGAACATGCAAACTCCACACAGAAACGCCAACTGACCCAGCCCAGCCGAGGTTCGAACCTGCGACTCAGCGACGTTCTTGCTGTGAGGCAACAGCACTACCTACTGCGCCACTGGGTTGCCATTATTATTATTGTTATTATTATTATTATTATTAATAAAAATAAGTTTAAGAAATTCAACAATGAACAAAATTTCAGCAAGGAAAATATTAAATCTAGGTATTGTCTTTAGAAACGTATTTTTGTGTATAGAAAATTTACAATGTAACAATTTTAATGTAAGTTAGCGATAAGATCAGGAGCATGATCACTGCCAGAAAAGTACAGAAATATATATTTTATAGACCAATTGAAATCATATTTAAACAATGACGATAAATAAAAAAATAATGTTATCCCAAAGAGATTTAATGCAAATACAGTTATAGAGTAAGTAAATTCTTTTCTTCCTGCATATTGCAGAAAGTACACAAGTTAGATTTATGCTAGCTGGCTTATTATTATTATTATTATTATTATTATTATTATTATTATTATTATTATAAATCTAGAGTTTTAATTACTTGCTCGTTAGTAATCAGAAGTCATTAGTAATCAGAAAACATACAAAAACATCACACAGAAGCTGTACAATGCTATAGACTGTGATTATTGTTCTTTTAATAGTGTTTTTCAATACTGTTTATTCAGTGTCTTGCTTTTCTTTCAGAATATCAACATCTCTGTGAATATTTTTAGAGGAATCAGGAACATTCTGGAGTCCCACCATGTTCCAGAGCTTGTCAAGGTATTTCATAATCAGCGATGTTTTTATGATCTGTAGATTTTTTTTTAATACTCATACTTGAGATTGTTGCCTGGTGGACAATAAGTTAGGCAGAGCAAAATGAAATATATATAGTTATTGTGAATCAACTACCTGTCACATACACTTATATCAACTACATAGCAACATCCTTTCAATATGTTAATGTCAAATCTGAATTGTTCTGGTAGGTCTGTAATAATACTGTTAATAAAGCAGCTGATTTTTTATATACCTTTTAGGATGCTCTTGCTCTTGTGGATAAGAAGGATGATATGACTGAGGTGACGATGTTTAGAGTAAGTGTGTGCATTTGGGGTTTTTTTCTACTAAAGCTCAATGTATCAGCTGAGATGTGTCAGTCAGCTATTCTCTTGTTTGCAACAGAGTTCTGAGGGAAGAATTTCTGCCTTGGTGAAAACACTGGCAGAGCAAAAAGCTGAGGGCAAACCTGCCCATTTGACCCTCAAAAAACTCATCAATCTCCTGAGTATTGAGGAGGTAAAGTCAAATCTTGTATAACTACCAATGAGTGTTGTTAATGTTCAATTCATCTTTATTTCTATAGCTTTTACAATGTAGATTGTGTCAAAGCAGCTTAACATAGAGGTTCTAGTAAATTGAAACTGTGTCAGTCCAGTTTTCAAAGTTGAAGTTCAGTTGAAAGTCCAAACACTGAAGAGCAAATCCATCAATGCGCAGCTCTACAAGTTTTAAACAAATCAGGCCAGTGGCGACAGGGACGAGAAACAAAACCTAACCAATTGACAAAAGTGAAGGAAAAAACCCTGAGAGAAACCAGGCTCAGTTGGGCATGACCATTTCTCCTAGTGTTCTGGATTGTTGGGCTTTTATTTTCATTTATAGAGATCAACTGATATAATAATCAACAATTAACAATTAACAATTGATATGTATGTATATACTATATGCATGTATATACTATGTGTACAGGGCTTGACATTAGCTTTTTTGATCACCAGCCACTGTGGCTAGTAGATTTTCAACATTACTAGCCACTCACCATTTTCACTAGCCACACTTTTCTTGTTGGGAAAATATATTTTATATGCATACATTTGACTTTGACATGCTAAAATGACTTGATTTAGATGTTGTGTTATGTCCACATGCCTCCTCATTCATTTAACTTCTTGTGTGTATTGTGTATTAGCTTGCTCAGTGTGCATGAGCAAATGGGTTGTGTCGCTATGCAATCAGTTTTTATTTTACATTTCTTTTCAGGGCTCAAAATTAAGGATTTACCAAATTAATCTCTGACCACACCAAATAAGTATTTCTTAGCCACAATTTTTTAATGTCAAAACAAGGAAAATATAGCTGAATAGGTGCACTTTTTAATTCAACTAAACTTTTTTTAAAAAACCATTACATTAAAAAAAAAGAATTATTGTCATGTATCTAAAATATGCACAGTAATCTGTCCTGGCTAAAAGTCTCAGATCACCAGTTAGCTACACATAAACGGGGAGTAATCTCCCATTAAAACAATGTTATTGCAAAAAAAATAATTAAACCATATTAACAAAAATAGTATTAAGCAAAAGAAAGCAGGTGAAACATACCGTGTTTGATTATGAAAGGATGATCACGCCCACACGGTTAATATAGGCCTGTTAATAATCTGTTCAAAGAATAATTAAAATGAAAGCAGTGACTGGTGCTGGTTACAAAAGAATATGTGTATTTTTTTAAATCTTGAGCTCTTAAAAGCAGCAGGACTGTGAGTGCACTATCATCGCTCTTTGTCCAGTCTATTTCAAAGGGAACCAATTGCACCAGTTACAATTCCTCTAGGCATGGTTGCCTTGCGCAAGTAAACAGGAGCGCGCACGCTTTTTAACAGTCGCGTGCATCACATCACCTGTGCGCGCGAGTGATCATCCTCTCGTTCGGTATTTACCTGCTTTCTTTTGCTCTTGTGAACACAGTTATTTTTGTCCGTCATGCTGCTTCTCGATTCTAAGATCACATTTGCACGAATATTGGGTTATGCTTACTGTCGAACCCTGCTTTTAAGAAAACTACAATTTATAAATGATTTCCAACCAGTCAAAATGGCTAGTGGAGGTGTCTGTCTAACCCGCCAGAGCTGAAATCTACCCGCCAAATGCTAATGTAAAGCCCTGTATATGTATATATTGTGCTAATAAATGCAGACATTGTCAGCATAAGAAGCTTCCAAAACTTACCAAACCAAATTTTTAAAGGTTTACTATTGCTTAGTAAAAACCTATGTGCAGAAGCCTATAGTTAAAGGAATAGTTTACATTAAAAATTCAGTAAATTTACTGTAAATTCTTGTCTACAAGTTTATTTTTAAAGTTTAACATTATTTAAGATTAAATTAGTTAGTAGTCAAAGCAATATGAAGGAATATGAAAGCAATGAAGCAGAACTATAGACCTTTTTCCATTAATTCAATTCAATTCATCTTTATTTGTATAGCGCTTAAACAATGTAGATTTTGTCAAAGCAGCTTCACATGGAAGATTATAGTGAATTGAAACAGTGTCAGTTCAGTTTTCAGAGATTAAGTTCAGTTCAGTTTAGCTCAGTTCAGTGTGGGTTAATAATCACTACTGAGAGTCCAAACACTGAATAGCAAATCCATCGATGCGCAGCTCTACAGATCCCGAACCATGCAAGCCAGTGGCGACAGCGGCGAGGAAAAAACTTCACCAATTGGCGAAAGCGAAGAATTTAAAAAATCTCGAGAGAAACCTGGCTCAGTTGGGCACGACCATTTCCCCTATGGCCAAACGTCTTGTGCAGAGCTGCAGTCTAGGCGCAGGAAGCTGGACCTCAGCGAAGACTCGTCTGTCCTTGGAGCATCACAGGAGTCAGTCTCATGCTCTCACTCCATGAAGACCACCACAGCAGCTGCTCAGGATACGGCCTGGTCCAGAATTATGAGTGTTAAAATAAATTGTCTAAGTTCTCTTCTAGTGACCAGGGTGTCCGCAGTGTCTTAAAATGTCTTAAATTTCAAAAACAAAAATTTAAATTCGCTGAAATGTTGTCTTGTTGGTCTTAAATTATTTTAAATGGGTCTTAATTTTCCTTTGTTTATGCAAAGCTACCCAATCGATCCAACACACATTCAATTACCAACAGTACATCTCAATAAAACTTTAGAAAAACTATTAATAACCACATATAACTATAGACATATAATTATGTTTGTTATACATTTGGTTTATTAAGTTTTTTAAGAGTTTTTTTGTATGTATGTATGTAAACAACTAGTGTCTGCTTGTTTTGACATTATTTAAAATATGTGACTAAGAAATAATTAATTACAATTAGTTTTTTTTTTGATGGGGCCAGTAAAAATGATTTTTTTCTGCTGGACCATTGAAAAATCCTTAACGTTTCGTCATATATGTCAGTCTGAAATTTCATTCTTGATGGTCTAAAAAAGGTCTTAAAAAGTCTTAAATTTGACTTTAAGACCCTGAGTATCTGTTAGCTGTACAAAAACAATTCATCATGTTGTTACTTATAGTAACTGAAGTCTTGGGCATTTAGAGAAAATAGCTTGCACATTGAAAAATAAAATAAAAATAATATTCCTTGTAACTTTGTCTCTGTTTTAAGAAATTGGAGCAAGCTCTGGATCTGAAATCTAAATATGAGGATGACATGACGCCCGCCGCTTATGCCACACTCATCAATCTGTGCTGTCGACATGATAATGCTGAGGAAGCTCTCAAACTGAAGATTGAGATGTGAGTTTGACGTTCACTTCATTAAACAATTGTACTTTAAAGGAAAGGAAAAGTTAAAGTAATTAGAATAGGCATCATTTATTCACTCTCATATAAAAAAATTTACTCACAGTAAGACTGTAGAACATGAAATGTAATTCACAGACCGGATGACAAAGTCTTAAAAGTCATAGTTCATCCACTATGGTTATAGGTTATTTAAAAGTCTAAAAAACACTATACAGGCAAAACAAAATTAATACCCATGACACCTGATCATATATCAAGGTCTTGTGAATAAGCCTGCATGATAAATTGAAATAACATCAAAATCAAGATTCGGGAAAGAGCTGTGACTCTCATGCACATGGCTCTGTGATTGGTAGTAAATATTCTTTAAAGGCCAGAGAAACTGCGTATATGCTGCTAAGAAGAGACCAAGAAAATCAGACTGAATGTAACTGCTTTTATTGATTAAATGGATGACTAATAATCACAAGATTTTGAAAACATCACACAGAAGGATTTTTATCATGACAGTTGACTGACGTCATGAGGGGATGTATTACTATATATGTGGTATTTTCACATACTTTCAGTTGTAGCAGCAAGCAACACAGAGCCGTAGTTCACTGAAAAGCAATGTAAAAATCTCAGAATCAATCTTCAATTTCATGTTTGCACATTAAATTGTGTGGGAAATGTTTTATTTATTTAATTTTTTTTGCTTAAAAGCTGCTCCATCTGGAAGCAGCTGCTAGACATTTACAACTGATTACAGAACCGACTTTACTGAAAAAATGCACACTTAAGGTTGATTTATACTTCTGCAGTTGCATAGCCCTTGTTGTGGCTCACACCAACGCTGACGTGCACCTCTCAAAAAATGTAACTACACGTTGCGACGACATGTAGCGCACGCTCTGGGATTGGTCGGCTTGTAGCACTGACGAATGTGGGCGGTGCTTAGAGCTGCACCAACCTGTTGGAGCAAGTGTTTACAAGTGTCGAGTCACATGAAGAAGTTCCATTTAGAAACTTTTGTTTCGTGTTTACCGTATGATCAAAGAGGTTGCATGTCCGCTGGTTCCCACCTCAGAATGAGCGAGTTTGAGCTAGTTAAGATAGCGTTCAGAAAAAACAAAACACCCGTGAAGAAACTCGACACAGAGGAACATAATCCCGCTGCCAGCTTGTGGTTTGGATGTTTTATTGCAAAGCAACACAAACAGCACAAAGAAGTATAAAAGCATGACTACATGCAAGGCATACACCGTGGGTCACGCCGATCATATGATGCAGAAATATAAACCAGCCTTTAGACTTTTTGTGTTTTGTTTTTGGTCCAAATTTCAAAAAAAAAAAAAAAAAAAAAGATTTTCTACACAAGTAAATAAATATTGTCATTTTGAGAAATAATATGTTAAGTGAGTTTTTTTCCTTAAAACAAGCAAAAAAATCTTCCAATGGGGTAAGCAAAATAATCTTATTTCAAAGCGAAGATGAGATTATTTTGCTCACCCAATTTACAGATTATTTCGCTTGTTTTAAGGAAAAACTCACTTAATTTTGACATTATTTTTGAAAACAAGACCATATTTTTATTAAACAAGACAATATATTTATGCTGCTTGATTTTTTTACCTTTTTTTTTTTTTTTTTTTTTTTTTTTGACTTAAACTTTGAGTTTTTGGTAAGCATGGTTATCAACAATAGTAAAAGCAGAATTCCTTAACATTGACTTGGTTCAGTGTGTATAGCATGATCGATAACAATGTGAAACAAAAAAATTACAAATTATATATATGTACACACAAACAAACATACACATACATTAATATATGCATACAGAAACCTGTAAATAAGTATAAAGAGGAAAAAAACTATGTACATAAAGTCAGAGAAAAAAGTGCCTAATAAAATTATTGTAAAACAGATCAAACTGAAAGAAAAGATAGTTTGTCACCTATATCTTAATGATTTCTCCTACGTCGTTAAATTAAATCATTTAAGTTTTAATAATGGAGATCAAATTGTCATGTATTTGGTTCCAATGAAGAATTGTTGAAATCTTTGCTCTGTTAATTAAGGCTGTGCATTGTTCTAGTCGAACAATGTCTATAAAATAGTATAACTATTGCTGAATTGACAGGAGATTAGGAGGGAACAGGAACTGATGATTGTTTTCTTTGCAGCTGTTAATCCTGTGAAAAAAGTTGGTTTTTGATTCAAAGTCAAGGTTAGTGAAGAATCATCATTCAATAGGAAAAGGCAAGGTTCAGGATCAATGGTGGTGATTTTGAACAATTTAAAATATTTTGACTAGAAACAGGACAAAAACTCTAAATAAGAAAAGCTTTTTTTGCAGTCCACATGAAAACCTGTGATTTCGATTACACTTGTGAGGTAAAACAGTCAGTCTGTGCAGGTTTAAAGTTGCCAGGATATAACATCAACAACATACAGTTTTATTGCATAAATTATGTAGTCATAAGAGTTTTGGACATCATGAAAATGTGAGCAAATAATAACAGAATTCCATTTTCTAGTGAACTATCCCTTTCGATACCAAAACATTAGCAGCACATAGAATGGCACTTAATTCACTTTCCAACCTGTGTTTACTGTTCATCTCTATTTGTTTTTTGTTTGTTTTTAACATTTAAGGGCTCGCAAGGACTCTGAGGTGGCGCTGGATGCTCAAAAGTACATTGCCTTGGTCCGAGTGCTATCAAAACATGGCAAACTGGAAGGTTAGTGTCCATCTGAAAGCTTTAGCTGAAATGATTGCAGACGCCCTCTTATTTTCAACCGTCCAGGATTAATGAAATAATTCAGTTTAGTTTGTCACAAATAATGTGGGCCGTCACATTAGGTGTTCCTTCTCTCACATTTGAAACCACTTAGGATGTCAAAGTACCAATGAGAATTTTTTTTGTATTACTTCACTATCAAAAGCTTGCCACTCGCTTAATTAGTTACTTAAAGGCGGCTTGCCGATTCAAACACGACCATGGAATACCTATCTCTGCGGGTCCGAGACACCTGTCCATCCACACAGGGACATTAATCAGCCATTATCTGAATTCCACGGTGGATTTCTCCATGCCCATGTAAGACGCAATTACAATAAAAGTGTTTCCTGTTTGCTTTGTGCACACAGTGATGGTGAAAATACACGCTCCGTCTCTCTTTTCACGATGCGTGTCACTCTTTCACTCCCCCCACCCTCTCGCTCGGACTCATCCTGTCACCGAGCGAGGGAAAATTACAGGACCGGCTGCACTTTAACAGAATTACCGAAATCCGTCCTGATACTAATGGCATATCATGTCGGGGAAAGTGCTTGAGTATTTCACACACACACACGCACATTTGCATGTGAATTCAGGCGAAAGTGTGATGAGGGAAGTGTGTGTGTGTGTGTGTATGTATATATGTGTGTCCATCAGAGCGAGCCGGTGGCCATTAGCCTCGCTCGGAGCTTGTCATTCACATTAACACACCTCAGCGCCCCGTCCTGCCTGCATCAGCGCCACCACACGATCGGCTTGAAGATCATGACTCGTGGCACCGTAACGTAACCGGCTGCCTGGCTTTTAATGGCCTTGTTTTCATTTGAAACGCCTCTTGTTCCTTCCTCCATCTACTTTTTTTCTTTTTTTTTCTTTCGTCTTCACTCAAGTCCTCACATTTGTTACCGAGTCTGTAAAAGTCGGTTCACGGGCTGGCAGAAGGCCGCAGAATGAGCTGGAGAATTAATGGGCTGTGTGATATTTGTTTACCTCAGTTGTGCGTGGTATCAGGCAGCGGGCCGGGGATGCTCCGCTGCTCGCCTTTCATTCGGGCCCATTTACCACCGGCAGCTGATTGGGTGTGATTAGTGGTTCTGTCAGAAGAGAAGAATTTGAGCTGTCTGTTGCTGTCACAGAGCGTTCTCATATTGCTGAAGTTCAACTCGGTTGCTGTTTGTTGTCCAGCGATGTGTGAACCGTGCTCTTCATAGGACCAGAGAGTGGTCTGAGGGTCTTCATTTGGGGCTCAGATGCCCCATCTTGGTTGGTCATCTGCAACCTCAAGACATGTTTATCATGGTTCAAGTGACTCAATTCCGATTTATTTATTTATTTTTTCTCCCAGGTGGCACAGATCAGATATGGCCCATGTACATGTAAGCAGGAATTAATCACATGGATTCCAATTTGCTCAAATCAGATTCAGGTCTCGTTTATATGTGAAAATTTATCCGATATTAATCGGATCTGTGACCGCGTATCTGCAATGTAGGCAGGTAGATTGGATTTTCACCAGTTAGTGCGAGTCGCGCGTCTTTAAAACCCATAGTGAATGACAACAACTCTGATGCTTTCATTTCAGAACAGACTTCAGCGGAGTCCCAAACCTTAAATCTCATACACGAGGACTAAGGCCCCGTTTACACTAGTACGTTTTAGTTTTAAAATGGCGTTTTAGACTGAAAATGATCCCCGTCCACACTAGCGTTTACCCAGTGTTTCTGAACAGCTCTCCGTCTACTTTAAAACGGTGAAAACGCACATCACGTGACCACACACACACTCTCTGGCATGCACTGCAGCGTGCTTTGAGCACATACCCATATGAGAGCTGTGCACATCGGACTGTTCATCAAGGATCTCCCGCTGGATCTAATCTCACTATATTTGTTAAACGTGATATTTAATTCATCTTGTTGTCGATATCTAGCAACATTTTCCCCTACTTTGGTCTTTTGAATCTATTACTTGTTCTCAGGTAACGTGTTTTGGCTGAGCGCCAAGATAAGTTAGGTTAATATCTTAATTTATGTAACCACGGACACCGATTCTGCACATCTGACTGATTGCTTGCCTTTATTTTCTCTTTTGTATGAACTTATTGTGCGTTATACTTTTATATAGTATATATACTTTTTTTAATGGTCATTATTAATTATGGTATGGGTATGTTTCGTATTTTCAATGAAAATGAAAGGAAGCAGAAATGTTATAGGCTCTGTTTTGTTATAAATATGCATGAAGTTGACAGTCATATTATGCAGCTACACAACGCCTTAATATTAAGATGTCTGTTAAGTTGCTAATATCAAAATGAAAATAGGCAGTTCCTCACATAATGTTTTCATTTTATTGTCAAGATAGTGAAACAGCATAGCCAGGGTGATGTGAATGACTATATAAAGTACACACTTGGGAGTTTGTTTTCCATATCAAACTTGCAAAGTCTGAACTTACAAGGAGAGGATGTAAGACTGAACTGTGTGAAGGCTACTTAATATTGAGGAAAAGCCCTAATCAGATAGACTAATGTCTGCAGCCCTGCCTCCGTTTTCCCCCCATCCACACTGAGACGGAGCAGCAGCGTTTTAGAATGAAAACGGCTTCTCCAGCGTTTCCAAAACACTCCATTTTTGGGGCTCGAAAACTCCGTCGTAGTGTGGGCGGATGTCGTAACCGTAGCAAAACTTATGTGTTTTAAAACTAAAACGTATTAGTGAAACGGGGCCTGAGAGAGAGAAGAGAGAGAGCGATCAACCAACATCTGCCACGTAACCAATATAAACTAATATAAAACTGTTGCATCCATCACGCGCATAAATCACAACATGGACATTACGATTAAGATGCCTACTAGTTTAAAAAGACCTAGATTAAAAAAAAGATGGCAAAATTAGAACTTTTCTGACATAAACTATAGTAAAACAACTTGTCAAAAAGAATAAAAAAAATGAAACCCTGCAAACACATTAATGCAGCAATGGAGAAAAGAGCGCTCTTTTATTATCAGCTGTCAGTCAGCGCCCGCTCTTTTTTTTCGTGTCACTGTGGCGTTGTTGTGTAAAAGCAGACAAACGGATACGAGTCACTTTTAAAACATGATGTAAGCAAGTCATCAAAAAAATCGAATATAATGACAAAATCGGAATTGACCATCAAGATCTGCTGTGTAAATGCAGCCTTAAGGTTTTGCCCTTGCACGTTGAGCTGTGATTTTTTTGTAATCTTTCCTGCCTAATTTCAGGATTTCCATGCTTCTTGAAAGTGCTAGAATTTCAGACATATGGATTCAAGGCCTGGAATGTACTTAAAAACAAAAATAGGTCCTTGAAAGTGCTTGAATTAAATTTTTAATGGCTTTAATTCAACAGTTGTACTCCATTGTCAAATACAAATGAATAAAATCACAAATTCTTAAATAAAAAATCTTGTACAATAACACTGACAAATAATGCACATTTTATCAATATTTGAAATATCATCTGTATTGAATTCAACAAATTTTATTAAAGTTCTTTCAACATGACTTTTTTAAAATGGTCAAACTTTTTGAAAGTTACTCTGACATATTTTATGTAAATATTAAATATAAGTGAATTTTTTAAGTGCATTAAGGACGTTCGTGGAGCTGCATATACTAGGGTATGAATTACAAAGATTTTAAAGGCATTAAAAAGTCCTTGGATCTGAAGACACTGAAAATAAATGGAAATGGCAACACTGCAAGCACACTCACATACTTTATAATGCATCTGTCAGGTTTGATGTTGCAATATTAAATTGGTCAAAAATAGTGAACGGCAAACACTGAAGATGCCTGACAGTCAGTTACCACAGAGTTTGAAATGTCTAAATTGTAACACTTTCATTCATTTACATTAGTTTTGATATGAAAGCATTTACATTAGTTCTGATACATATCATCGCTCAACCTCCTGATAGATCAGTATAGAAATATTTGTTTTAAGTGTAAGATTCAATTTTACTGTGGTGAAAATCAATGGGATATGAAAAAAGTGCTTTTGATTGGCAAGTACTTCAGTAGAGCACTGAGAAGTAATTAAAGCAAACACCATTTCTCATTACTTTCATCCAGGTTTAACACATAGCCTTCTTTTATTTGGCTTAAATGTTTCCCTACATCAGTATGTCGCTATACAACAATGCTTGTAAAGCCCTGGGCCATAAGGAAAATACATGGTTGAGTGCCTAGAGCGACGGCCCAAGAATCAAGAGGTTGTTAGTTCTAATCCCCTCGTGGGTATCGCTGTCACGACGCCCTCCGGCGATCCACTTAACCTCCATTGCTTCAATTCATATCCAGCTGTTAACACATAACATGTGGCACTTTTTAGACAAGAGCGCTCCTTAAATGACAAGCCTCTATTTAAATGGGCTGACTGCTGGGATCTTGATAAAACAATCCTCAAAAATTACAAAAAATCAGTAAAGGATGAGATCTGTGCCCGAATAACAGCGTGACTGAGTAGATAAGTGAACGGAGCTTTATCATACAAAAGCAGCCTCTTAAAAACTCAGCATGACCCTGCTGAACCTCCTGTTCCCCGCTTCTATGTTCCTTTTGGCTCATCACTTTTCCTGACAGTACGGAGCGCCGCGCTGGATTTGCATAACAACGGGACAAAAATTGCAGGGTGATGAAGTGACAGATTGGAATTTGTGGGCTAAAACAAGCTGGCTGTCTCTGTTTTGAGTGTGTGTGTGTGTGTAAAGACTGAAGTGAACTGTGTTGCCGTAGGTCGGCCTACATTGTATATTTCCATATGCATACCATGACTCTCCATGCTTAAGGTCCTAGTTATTGTCAAAACACTGTAAGAATAATTGTTGGATAAAGGTGAATGGGTTTTTTTATCTTTAGTTAAATATGCAACTGTAAGGAAGCATTTGTACTGGAAAAAGAGAAATACTGTAAAAAATCTACAGTAATATTGTTAATGGTGTTTTTTAACTATATATAATGAATTATACATTAACAAGGCCAAAAATCACTTCACGTTTTTTTGTTGAAAGTACTAGATTTGTTTTTATTTCTCATCAGTTATATATTAGAGTTTTTTGATCCGTCCAGTTAGGGCTGCACGATATTGGAAAAATGTAACATTGCAATATTTTTTTATTCTGCAATTTATATAATTCGATACAAATACAATTTCACTAGATGAGAATAACTATTTGGAAAGAATATATAAGTTTTAGATTGACTGGGATGATTCTGTAGGGTAATGCATAAAATATAATTAACAATCTACAAGCATAGATAAATTCGATATGGAAAAAGATACAAATTAAATAAAGAGTGCTTTATTGTTTTCCGAGGAGTCAAACTGTATTCAGATATACAGCAATTGAACAATCAAATGTAAAATAATATTGGATAGTCTTCGTTTCCTAAACACTTAAATAAAATTAATCGTTATTAGGTTTTTAAGTCACAAACGGTATGATTTCTTATGCCTGAATGCTTTTAGAACCCTCACATGGTCACAGGCCTCAAAAAACACTTGCGAAAGGATAAATTATAATTCAGACTCAACATTGCGTATACATTGCATTACATTGCGATATCAATGCTGAAACAGTATATTGTGCAGCCCTACATCCAGGCTTGCTAATTAAAATGTTTATTACATTAAAGTTGTGTAACATAATCTTGACTCTTGTAAACAACAATTTGAAGCCATAAATATTGTGAGAAGCGCTATACAAATAAACTTAAATTGAATTGTGTGGTAATATGATGGTGTTAAGTAGTTGTGTGAATGGCACAGAGCACCTTCTACGTGGTAGTATTTATTTGTGGCAAATCTGTTCTTTATGAGCTTTGTTTTATTGTGACTTCTAGTGGGCAGTACAGTTTAGAGTCAAATCTTGCTGAGATTACGGTACATGGGTAAATTGCAAAAATAAAGTATCATGTGCCTGCTAGTAGGACTGGGCGATAAAATTGATGCTGATATTTATTGACCGAACACCATTGTCGATAGCGATAATAAAAAAAATAATAAATAAATAAAAAAAAAGCTTGGTATTAGGCGCTATAGTTTTATTAAAATGTGGCTGCTGAGCACGCACCTTGGAAGCAACGTCAATAAGCTTAGGGTGGCAGTTTGTAATTTCCAATGGAGGCACGCGACCAGCACGATGCGCACATTGGAGCAGTGTGCACATGGTTTGGAATCAGCGTGCGCATTTTCCAGGTAGACCTAGTTGAAAAACATTTGCACTTTTCCGAATGCCCTGAGCGCACCGCGACTTACGTAAGTAGAAGTAACCAATCTGCTTCACACTTTGTATGGAATATACCTGAGACAAACACAGCGCACCCAAACGCTGCAGTGCTTTTTACTTTTGTCCATAAACTTGCAAGGGAGTTGCAACATTTGTCCATTTGTCATCCTCTAAGAAAACGGTCGCCTAGTTACGAGAGACGCCATTGAAAATGGTGAAGGAAACCATGCGCTCGCGCTTGTCACTTCAGCTCAAAATAACAACATGCTAAAATGAGTGCCGTATAGCAATAATGAGGAGATTGTAAATAAAAAAGGATGTAAGGATGTCGCTAGAGTGGCTTTTTGGTTTCTTTTTTTGTGCATCCCAGCCACTAGCTCCCCATCTAATAGATTTTTTAGCATTGTGGGTAATGTAGTCATTAAACTTCACAATTTGTAATGTTCAACATGTATTTGAATAATGATGGTTAGTTCCTTTACCTGAAAGCTCAGATTTGATTATCATAATTTGTTTTGTTTACAGAGTTTGAGGTTTACTGTATCATTATTGACACCTTACAGATGTTGATCTACCTTAAAGTTTGCTTTGATTGTTCAGCATTTACACTTTACCGTTGCACACACTTTGTAACATTTTATTTATCAAATTTAAGAGTCTCTTTTAACACTGTTGATTTGATCAGATATTTTGTTTAAATGTTTTTGTTTTTGACTATTAAAACTATTTGCTTTAGTGGTTAAAAAACAAAAATCCTAATATTCCTAAATGTATTGTTAAAAAATATTCAATAATTATCGATATCGAATGATATGGAACATGATATTGTGATAATTTTTTGCAATATCACCCAGCCCTACCTGCTAGTATTAAAGAGTTATTTAAATCATGTATATGTGCTCATGTGTTTTATTTCTAGGTGCTTTAAAGAAGTAAAATGCACACAATTGTCAAAATGTCATTGTGTAAGTGAATAAAAAAAGAAAAAACCAATTTTAATTGTCCTCTATGGCAAACAAACAACATTTTTAAAAAGTACTAATAGTATCTTTGTTTTATTTAGTTGTCCTATTATCAGTTGTTTTTTTTTAATCATCATTTTTGCACATTTCTGGAAGTTCAGTAGCATTTCTAGTCCATGTTGTTTCTTTAAGCATCTTTAAATGGCCCCTTTTTGCGACTTGCTAATGGTGCAGAAAGGAGCTCTTTTTCATTAAGTGCTATGAAGAAATGGAGATGAGCAGCAGTGCCGCTGTGAGTCATGGGAATTTGGGAGTTTGCCTGACTGCCTGTGGCCAACACTGACTCCCACATGCACACAGCTGCGATGGTATCCTCATCCGCTCTCTCTGTCGCTCTCTCTCGGTTCTAGATGATTAGTATCGCCAGTGCAAACAGGCCCTATCGGTATCAGCCCATTAGCTAGCCTCTAAACAGCGCGTAAACACATCTTAATTATCTGGCTTGGTGACAGAGCAGCTGTGGAGGTGGACCCTCGCCCCTCTGCCAGATGGGAGCATCGCACAGTAAAAAGCCTCCATTACGACAGCGGAGTTGCGGCGTATCCACGACCAGAGCCCGCCGAGTTCACGGCGGGCACTCGCCGCACACCTATAATTTCCCGACATGCTTTCGCAGGGAACCGTGAAAAAAAAGCCTACTATTGTGGGGGCCTTGGTAATTGTAGTCTCGTTTAGAATTGCAAGTAGTAATTAGCGGCGAATTGGCATTATACGGCAGCATTTGCATCCCCGCTGGGTGTAAAATGTTGTTTTAATAGCGGTTTGTTTTCCCCACATGAAATTATCTAAGGGGGCTTTTATCACCTCTTCCCCTCTCTAGCTCTCACTCTCTCTCTCACACACACTCTCGTCTGGCGCCGGCCCATCGGGGGACGGCTAAGCTCACACATATACAAATAATCTCTGCAAGTCTGGGAAACAGTCAACGAGATGGTTAAACCTTGGCATGAACCTGCAGTTAAGGAAGCACTTCATATAGAGGGTTGTATACTGTAAAACTTGTAGCTTTTATGATTCATGAAGTCTAAAAACTTAATTTAGGATTGTACACTGCAAAAAGTTGACAAGTATTGAACTGGTTGTTGATTAAAGTAGTCACCCCATAACTGAAATGGTTATTCATTACATTGTCACAAACCCCTAAGACCTTAGTTTATTTTTGAAATACATATTAATATATTTCAGATGAAGTCTGAGAGCTCCCTCGTCCTCCATAGACGGGTTTGGTTCACGACTTGTTTAAAGTCCAGAAAGGTTACCAGAATGCATCCTCAAAACAGTCCATATGCCTTCAATTCTTTAATCAGAATTTTATGAAGCAGCAAGAATACTTTTGTGTTAACGTAAAACAAAAATAACAGCTTTGTTCAACAGTTTCTTCTCCTATGCGTCAGTATAGGGAACGTGTTGATGTGTCACACTTGTTCGTGACTCGGTTGTAAAACCCATGATGCGTCCGTTCTTTGTGTCAGAGGAAGCGAGAAAGCATCCAGGGTGTATATATCAGTGCAGAGTGGTTGTGAAAGTGCACAATATGCTGACACTGAGGAGGAGAGACTGTTGAATAGTCGTTATTTTTTGTGTGCGCAAAAGTATACGCATAACTTCATTATAATATTCCAATTGAACTGTAGAAACACTCTTGAGCTGTAGAAACTTCTTTCTATATAAAAAACACCCCCCTTACTCAAGCACTCAATTCTCTGAGAACTAAAGGCTGATTTATACTTCTGTGTCAAGTGCATGCGCATGTTCCAGCATAGCCCTAGCCGTGGCTGATGCCGACGCTGACACTCATCTCTCAAAAAAATAACTACACGTCGCAACAATGCATATTGCGAGCTCTGTGATTGGTCGGCTTGGTAGCGCGTAGGCGGTGCACAGAGCCGTGAGCCCGATGGAGCAAGTGTTTACAAGTGTCGAGTCCCATGGAGGAGCTCCAGATAGAAACTTTTGTTTTGTGTTTACCTTAATGATTAAAGTTGTTGCACGTCAGCCGGTTCCCTCCTCTTTAAAAAGATAGTTTGAGCTACTTGTAGCATTCAGAAAAAACAAAACACCCGCGAAGAAACTCAACACAGAGGAACATAAAAACCTACTGCCAGCTAGCCATTCGGAAGTGTTATTGCAGAGCAACACAAACAGCACACATAAGTATAAATTCACAGCTACGCGCAAGGCATACGCCATGGGTCACGCCGATTACTCGATGCAGAAGTATTAATCAGCCTTAACAGTTTCTTTGTATAATTAGCACTTCTTGCGTGTATTGCCTCTTCTTGTTGAATCGCTGAATGCCTCCTTAATTGTAAGTCACTTTGTACAAAGTGTCTAAATGTGTTAAATGTGAACTACTGAAGGATATTTGAGGATATTTTTGAGTATTTTTCTGGACTTTGAACGATCGGGAACCTTGCTGTCTATAGAGGATGAGGAAGATTTTACTTTGTACCTAAAGTTTAGTTCTGAAGACAAACAAAAGTCTGAGGGGGTTGGAATTACATAGGGATGAGTAATTAATAACAATTTTCTTTCTGAATAAACTAACCCTTTAACTAGTCAATGCCTGATCCTTGCTAGACCATCGCTGAAGTTTTTGTTTATTTCTCATTCTCTCTCTCTCTCTGTTGGTTTTTTTGCAGAGGCGATAGACATACTGAAGGAGATGAAAGAAAAGGATATAACATTAAGGGACAACCTGATCGGTTTTCTCTCCTTCACAATGAACTCAATTGCAATGAAAGGAGATGCTGATGCTGTTCGACGCCTCCAGGAGACCATCTTCACCTTGGGCCTGGCCAAACCATCTCATGGCCTTTGCTCACCCCTTGTCACTTGCTATTTGGAAAGGTGAGTTGATAAACTCTGTATACTGAGGAAATTACCAAACTTTTAGCTGTTCCCTCCTGTGTGTATCACCTAGAATTATGCACATCCTTGAAGGATTAAATTTTTTTAACTTATTGGCTGACATTTATTTTTAAGCAACTTTAACTCTGTTGTTATGTTCAGGGTAGTTTTAAATCCAAAGTGAAACTTAAACGGTACCTATGAGGAAAGTCATCTTTTGTAGCAGTGGATATTAATGTGTATCATGTTACATTTGCCATGCAAAAAAAGTGCAAAGTTAAACGTGCAATGTGTGTGCGTGCGTGTGTGCACTTTGTAATGACATTGTGTGTGACTCATCTTTGCAGAAAGGTTTCTTACTGTAGTATTTTTCACAAACGTTACATGAGATCTGCTTCCTTCATGTCTGTCACTATGCTTTTTATCTGACGCAGCCCGGAGACAGAGACACTCTGACAGGCATGTGGGAACTGTGGGTGGGAAGAACTAGCATTAAAGGCACAGGCAACAAAAACAGCTACGTTGTGTTCAGAGCAGAAAATTCCAATATTCTGAAAGGTATAATAAATAATCTGATGGGTGTTTTGAGCTGAAACTTTACATATACATTCTGGAGACACAAAAGACTTATTTTAAATCTTGACAAAGGGGTAAAATAGGTGTGATAATTTAAAGTCTGATAATTCCTTAAAGTGTGTCTTTAACACATTATATTATACTTTTTTCTTTAACAAAAATGACTAAATTAAATCAAGCAAAATGTAGTAAAACTGCTTGCTTTTAGTAAACACCTTATCATATATACATGATAAAAGCAGGATTTGTGGGTTTTGTGTAATGAGGTTTGGACCTAAAAATGACAGTGTGAACAATAAGCGAACCAGTACCAAATTGATCATTTAGGGTGCATTCAGAACTGTTTTATTTGGTTCTGTTGAATCAAACACTAGTTTGTTTTCCCATCTGGTGCGGATATATTGGCCAGGTGTGAATACAGCAATCGCATCCTGGTGCACACCAAACAAACAAACTGAGGCCCCAGTAAAGAGATAGGTTTGGTCTGCTTCCAAGCAAACTCTGGTACAGTTCAAGGTCTGTATATGGTGTCACCGATAGCCTAGTGGTCAGTGCACCAATATATAGTGCAACCTTGTCATTCGCATCCCAAGTTCAAGTCTCGGACCTTTCCAGATCACATCTACCTCTCTGTCTCTCTCTCTAACTAAATCAGAAATGCCTAAATTAAATTTAAAAAAGCTGTGAATATGATCCAACCTCAATCTTCATCAGCCACTCTTTCCAGTAAGAGTGGTTTTGGCAGAGTGAAAACTAGTGGTGTAACGGATCACAAATTTGCAGTTCAGATCACACTATGTTTTTTTTAATCACGGATTGGACCATTTTTCGGATCAGCAAAAAAGGGAGAAGACAAATGTCATTTGCTTTCCATTTATACAAAAATATTACTGCAAAAAACATTGCTTTTACCAAACAGAATTTAGAACCTGTAATTTTAATAAAAATAAAAACCAAGAAAGAACCAGCTGAAAAAAGAAAAGTATTCAATACGAAATATGATCTTTGCTACTGTTGCTGATAATGCTAAATATAGAAATCTAATACAACAGATCATATTTATCTTCAATTAATGATTCAACAATTCACACATAAAACTTTGTTTCATTATAGGTGTATTATTTTTTTAAAACCTATTCAGTGACATAATTTTAATAGTTGTTTGTCGCTATCTGTTGGTTACACAATGTAATTGCTTTCACCAGCGTCAAACATTCACCAGCGTCATGTTTCAATAAACAGTGATTTTAATTTTTACCATAAACATCAGTGTTTATATCTGAGCTATAAACTGTTCTCCCAGTACTTTTGCGTTGTTTAATTGTTTTTAACGAACTGAAAAAGTGTAAAAACTGAATCTCTCTCAATGCAGATTTGAATGCAGCGATTTGAAGAATTAATAAACATATGCAAATCATTATCATTTATCGCTCATGTTGCGCGGGTTTGAACTGAGATCATGATGCTTTAATGTTTAATTGTGCAACTTTAAACTGAATGCATTAATGCAGGCTATACAAGCAGTGACAGAAAACACCTTAAATTAATAGACAAAGAAAGCATTTAAGTAGGTCCCACCACAACTTTTTCCATCATCATTATATCTTACAGGGAAGCCAAAATGCTTTGATACAGGTGATCTGAATGACGCGGGAGGCGATCTCTCTGCAATTGTTATGATGTTGGATTAACCTACAAGTTCAAAAAAGTCGACATGAAGCACAGCTGCAGCCGGTGATCAACGAGATTAGCAGAGCGCAGGTGGGGGCGGAGTTGAAAACGGAGTCGTCAGGCCGGACCCTTCGGGGCTCAAAGTTGCTGCAGTCATGATTACAGATCACCTGGCGTGATCATGTATTTATTTATTTATTGTAATAACAACAAAATATTTACAGTACAAATAAAAAAGAACACAGTCTCTACATAATATAGTTCATTTTTAAACAATAAGGGAATTATGAATTAAATTTAAGTAGCCTATAGAACAATCACATAAGAAATAAGGGGGAAACAAGAGGGCACATAAAAAGGAAATAAATACCCACGAATAGGATTATTTTGGATAATAAAAACATTTTTAAAGAAGCACTTTAATCCAAAAAGATTGAACAAAAGAACCAAAATAAATGAGCTACACTTTAAGTAGAAATTTCCCAGAAAGAGCAGGTACATCAATGACACTTTTAACATTTCTGCATAAATGGCTTGACGGAAAATAAAATATTTTATAGTCATATATTTTTATATTTAATAAAATATTTTTTTAACTTCATTTGTTTATTTGTCAAATCTGTAAGACTTATTTGAGTTGATATTTAGATTATTCACTAAAATATATCATTTAAGTCATTTATGGAGCTGAATGCAGTAAATAGTCTGTATAAAAAAAGTTGAATAAACCTGTGCAAACAATCTATTCATTATGAACATTATTTAACAAAAGATGATACTGCAGTAAAAAAAATTGTAGTCTTTTAATAAGCATGATGTGTACAAGAGAGAGATGGTATGAAAAGTTAATTGTTTGTTTTGAAATTTGTGAGAGGGAAGTTGTCCAATAATAAACCCGAAACGCACGTGGTTGTTGTCATGCAGGGAATCCAGCCAATCGTGTAATGTCAGTGTCGTCCTGTCGTCTGATTTCGGAGCGCTGTCGCGGTATTTTGATACCACATGTAACAGTCACGTGATGTCGGCGCAGCCTCAATCCGAGGCTTAATCCGTTTCTAACCAGCATGCACCACTTTAAGACAGATTTCGATCGATCTGCACAGCGCTGCATGAAGCCGAACGCACCTATTGATCCGCGGGTCACGTGTGTTCCGAACTGTGGGTTGTGATCCATACGGATCACGGATCAACAGTGATCTGTTACACCACTAGACCAAATTAAAAGGAAAAACAAAAAAACATCCTGTTTGGTCCGGACTAAAGCAAGTGAACTAACAGATATTTCTGGTCTGAATACACTCTTACTGTTTTTAATCTGGACTAAACAAATCAAGGGAATCACACTTAATTATGACAGTTTTTCATTCATGTAACTTTAATTGCCGTTAGAGGATTTTAGCCTCCTCCCAAAAATGGTGTGACCTCTTTAAATGATGAGTTTGGAAACAACACAAATGCAATCTGAAAACAAACATTAATAACAATGTCACATTGTAAAGGCTAGAGTTCTGCTCCTCCCTAAGCTTGTTGTCTCGTCGTTCATTTCATATAATCTGTCATTACCTTATAGCAAAATGCAGCAACTGGGGAAAAGGAATTAACTTCCACAAGTTGGGCCCCTGTGACAACCCCAAACCCCCCCTCCCCCTCCCTGATTCGTTCAGGTCTATTTGTAAGAGCGGCTTTTAAGCAGATCAACTAATTTGCATGTTAATTATGCACCCTGTGCTAATTACTGGATTTGCCTGGGCCATGCGGTGTGCTGTGTAAGTGCCGTTCCCCCTCCCTGCTGTGGGATATTGAGGTTGGCAATACACCTTCACTGATAGCGCTGGAGTCAAACACACACACGTACACATGCGGGCTTCCTGGGTGCCCCTCAGAGACTGTTTGTTTTTCTGTCACTCGAGTGCCACAACCACACTGGCACGTACGAGCTTTAATTGCTGCCTTGTGAGCGATAAGGTTTCCAATTTAGCTCAGGTTCATTAAGGCGCAGATACGGAGAGATCAGAGCGACTCTCAGCAGAGACTCTGATAAACCGTGAATGTTCGTATCACATCACACACACACACATACAGTCTGACTGGCAGCCACACTTCCTTAGAGCTCACGGCAGCCTGGCCTGCATGGATAGACCTCTGTTAGGAGCTCTGTAGTACCTGTCTGATTTCTGTGATATTTAATAGATTTCTGTGGTCATATTTATATACAAAGTTCTCCAAAAATCATTGGTTAAAGATAGAAAATATGATGACCCTTTTGAAAAGCCTGGTCCAGATTAAAATATGTGACCCTGGACCACGAAACTACTAGTTATATTTGTTGGAATAACCTAAAATGCACTGTATGGGTCAAAATGTAGAATTTAGATACATTTAAAGTCAATTTTCTTAGTATTTTGATTTCTTTGATTTCTCAGATTCCATATTTTCAATAATCTTTGCCAAGTATTGTCCTGTCCCAACAATCCATACATCAATGGAAAACTTTTTTTTTCAACTTTCATATGTATAAATCTCTTTTTTTTTTTTTTTTTTAAATTGACACTTATGGCTGGTTTTGTGCTCCAGGGCCACATTTATTCATGCCTGCAGATCTGTTGAATTTTGCCAATTACAGGGAGTGCAGAATTATTAGGCAAGTTGTATTTTTGAGGATTAATTTTAATATTGAACAACAACCATGTTCTCAATGAACCCAAAAAACTCATTAATATCAAAGCTGAATATTTTTGGAAGTAGTTTTTAGTTTGTTTTTAGTTTTAGCTATTTTAGGAGGATATCTGTGTGTGCAGGTGACTATTACTGTGCATAATTATTAGGCAACTTAACAAAAAACAAATATATACCCATTTCAATTATTTATTTTCACCAGTGAAACCAATATAACATCTCAACATTCACAAATATACATTTCTGACATTCAAAAACAAAACAAAAACAAATCAGTGACCAGTATAGCCACCTTTCTTTGCAAGGACACTCAAAAGCCTGCCATCCATGGATTCTGTCAGTGTTTTGATCTGTTCATCATCAACATTGTGTGCAGCAGCAACCACAGCCTCCCAGACACTGTTCAGAGAGGTGTACTGTTTTCCCTCCTTGTAAATCTCACATTTGATGATGGACCACAGGTTCTCTATGGGGTTCAGATCAGGTGAACAAGGATGCCATGTCATTAGTTTTTCTTCTTTTAGACCCTTTCTTGCCAGCCTCGCTGTGGAGTACTTGGTGATGGAGCATTGTCCTGCATGAAAATCATGTTTTTCTTGAAGGATGCAGACTTCTTCCTGTACCACTGCTTGAAGGTGTCTTCCAGAAACTGGCAGTAGGACTGGGAGTTGAGCTTGACTCCATCCTCAACCCAAAAAGGCCCCACAAGCTCATCTTTGATGATACCAGCCCAAACCAGTACTCCACCTCCACCTTGCTGGCGTCTGAGTCGGACTGGAGCTCTCTGCCCTTTACCGATCCAGCCACGGGCCCATCAAGACTCACTCTCATTTCATCAGTCCATAAAACCTTAGAAAAATCAGTCTTGAGATATTTCTTGGCCCAGTCTTGACGTTTCAGCTTGTGTGTCTTGTTCAGTGGTGGTGGTTTTTCAGCCTTTCTTACCTTGGCCATGTCTCTGAGTATTGCACACCTTGTTCTTTTGGGCACTCCAGTGATGTTGCAGCTCTGAAATATGACAAAACTGGTGGCAAGTGGCATCTTGGCAGCTGCACGCTTGACTTTTCTCAGTTCATGGGCAGTTATTTTGCGCCTTGGTTTTTGATTTGGTTTTTCCACACGCTTGCGACCCTGTTTACTATTTAAAATGAAACGCTTGATTGTTCGATGATCACGCTTTAGAAGCTTGGCAATTTTAAGAGTGCTGCATCCCTCTGCATGAGATATCACTATTTTTTGACTTTTCGGAGCCTGTGAAGTCCTTCTTTTGACCCATTTTGCCAAAGGAAAGGAAGTTGCCTAATAATTATGCACACCTGATATAGGGTGTTGATGTCATTAGACCACACCCCTTCTCATTACAGAGATGCACATCACCTAATATGCTTAATTGGTAGTAGGCTTTCGAGCCTATACAGCTTGGAGTAAGACAACATGCATAAAGAGGATGATGTGGTCAAAATACTCATTTGCCTAAGAATTCTACACTCCCTGTATATTTAAAAATGGTAAAATGCTACATTATGTCCACCGATGTAGTGAAATTAGTATTGTTGTGTTAGCACTAATATTGTTAAGCAAACACTATAGTTTTGGCATCTGACACTTTCAATAATCAAGGTCTTAAAAGCAGGGTGGATTTTGATTGGCTGTCAGTGTTTTTATTATTCATCAAATTTTTTTTTTTTTTAAATCCTTCTAGGAGATATCCTAAGGATGTAAAGATTCCCTGAACTTACAATTTGATATGATTTCACAATTTTTCAGCCACAATATTCTTAACCACGTCCTTCTTTCTATTGGTTTGCTACAAGCGAATGTTGCAACGGGGGATAAAAGAAATTCCTGCCAATCTACCAACACAGGCTCATTCTGAAAACGTAGTCCCATGGATGTTTCTGGAGGTCACGAATTATGTAGCAGGAGGCTGCATTTCATATTTTAAACGAACGATACGGGGCGGTATGATGGCATTCCTTTTGCCGGCTGACCGCTTACCTCCGTGTGGAGGCCTTTCCCGCCGCAACCAGTTTGTCCCGTTAGCTCGTCGGGTACATCGGCAGACTTGAGACGCAGAGAGGAGTTGACCACGACGGCCGGGTTCGAGTCCGGGAAAGAGCGGTTCCAGAAATTAGGTAAGACTAAAACAGAACCAAAAAAAAAAAAAAAATGAACGAGTGAACAACAGGGTAAGAATGTGGTAAAATCCGAAAACGTGGTAAAAATCAGACGAGGGCTTTTTTTTTTCTGGACTGCTTTTGTAAACAGTTGGTTGGATTTAGGGAAGTATGTGGGTGGGCGGGGTCAATTGGTAAAATTGGTTGGGTTTAGGGAAGGAGGAGGGTGGGTCAGTCGATTGGCCGGTCGCCCAGTCAATCATTCAGTCAGACAGACAGACAGACAGACAGACAGACAGACAGACAGACTGACAGACTGTTGGTCGACAGCGGCCTCTGGTGGGTTTACTCGAGAACAGCGCTGGCGCGAACGGCACTCGCAAGAGACATTTGATATAGGATGAAGCACACACAGCAGCGTCTTGCGCATTCGCGAAAACAAAAACTGCAAAAATATATACCTCCCGGGACGTATGTCGCGGTCTCCAGAAACGTCCACGAGACTACGTTTTCAGAATGAGCCTGGGTTGCAATCTACTCAATGTTCTATTTCAGTTGGTACATCAAGTACATCAACATACTGAAAAAAAAAATCTCTGCAACTTTCGGTTCACGCTGGCTTTATTTTGTATCTATCAGAGTCAAGATGAACACACACACAACATGTAAACCTTTCCAAAGGCATTCAGTTTCTCTCAAAGATTCATATTCATATAAGTTCCTACTCCAATAGTATTGCAATTTGTTTATTCAAAGTGGTTGAGATGGAAGTCACATATTTGAATCCATTTTCAAGCACTTCACAGTTCATTATTTTTGTGAAATTTATTTGCTTGTATGTTTTTGCATCTCACAGTGCTGCTTGCTTTAAACCAAAAGTTTCTGAGCCTCTTATTTTCATTATTTTGTTGTACTTTCTTTCAACTGAAACAGAATATAAAACAGCCATGCTTTGTTTTGCGCGTCATTTCCTAGTAGCAAACTAATGGTAAGAGGGCCAGGTTAAAAATATTGTAAACAGAGAAGGACTGCCACTCCAAACGCAGGGGAAAAGAGTCAGACTTTGATTAAAGATTACCAAAACATTTTTTTTTTCAGTGGATTAACTTGCACTGATTAATTGAGGCCTTGAGATAAAAAAAAACCCATATAAGTCCATATTTTTAAAATTTGAGTAAGATTTTTTTTCATTTGGATTTGCATTATATTATATATTTTTATTTTACTTGAAGAGTAAGAGTAATTCTAAGGAGATAACAGTTTTCAGCGTCAGTATTAAGAATCAAAAGTTATTGTGGTTTATACTGTATTTCTCAAATGTGGAAGAACGGTATATGTCCTGTTAGTGTGGAACAACAGTATAACTCCAATTCACCATCACTTTAAACCACTAAAGATCTGATTACTTTATCTTAGTTTTAATACACTAAACAGAAACTTCAGGGTAATATTAAGCATTTCTTTCAAGTTTATTATTATTAAAAACAGAAAATACAGTATGAGCAATGTGCAATACATAGACCTTCTTACAGTACAGGCAATAACAATCAAATATTAACAATAAACAAAAAATAAATAAAACTCTGAACTTTTGATGTGTTTTGTATGTGCTTCATTTTGATAGGTTTTTGTGGTGTTTAGCGCTCAGCCTGTTCAGAGAGAGAGAGAGAGAGAGAGAGAGAGAGAGATCACGTCACATATATGGTTCTTCCACTCACCTCTTTCAGTGGATTTTTCCCTGGTTTTTGTTCTCCTTTTAGATTGAAACGTGTTTTCCCACATCTCTCAAAGCTTTCCTTACTCTGTCCTTTTATTTGTTCATGTCGGCTCTTCTTTTTTGCCAAGGTTTTTCCTTTTAATGTCTGAAGTGGACATGACAGCAAGCAGCATCTCAATTCTTCTTAGTGGACATAAACGTTTTTTTCATGTGATGTTATTTTAATGTTTAATGTTATCACACTGTTTCTGTATACAAAGTTCACACATACAATTAATGTCACATGGTTATCTCTTTCTTTCTTTTTTTTCTTTTTCTTTTTGTTGACTTATACGGTTTTTCATCACACAGTCTCAATTGTTCACCTAACGAATAACAACGCGTGCTGGCAAAATAAACATTGTAACATTTGATTTCAAATAGACTTTAAGCTTGCATTTTATGAATCGCCAAGAAAAAGTTTAATGTACTTTAGCTAAAGTCTCCTACGTTTTGTCTGGTGAAGTCTAGATCGGATATACGGCCGGCCGGAAGTGCGATATGCACTTGAATATAGCGGCAATTTTTATGACACTGTATAACAATAATTCAGATTTTTACAGTACTGTGACGGTTGGGTTTAGGGTTGGGGTGGGGGTAAGGGTTAAAAAATACAATTTATTGGGTAATTTAATAGATAACATAAACAATACTCTGTACAACTACTATTTTTACGCTTCTGTGATGGTTGGGTTTAGGGTTGGGGTGGGGGTAGACATTAATAAATACAATAAATCAGAAATTTAATAAACAATACAAATAATTCTCATTAACTTCCGGCCGTAAACGTATCCGATCTAGCAACAACCATTTTGTCTGGCCTGAGATTGAGTAAGACCCAATCCCAATTCTATTTTTGTACCCCTACCCCTCCCCCTTCGCCCTTGAGTGTGAAAGGGAAGGGCTTCAAAATTATCCTCTAAGAAATGGGACAGCACAACACCTGCACACGTCATCAGATGTCATCGCGATCTCTTGCTTCATATGAGATCAATGAGCGCGACTGCTGTAGTTATTCCAGTTGCGTTATTTTTTGGTATTTGTCTTCAGGAAATCACTGAAGGCACATATTCTGTTATTAGTATCTAATGCGGCAATAAGATCGTAACCATACTGTGCATTTACACCGTGGCCATATTCATCAATATAAACACACAAAAAACGACATTAACAATATACCAGACACTGTAAAAAGGTCATTCCCAGCCACAAGACTTTTCTGACAGGGTATTGAAGTGTCATCGAGTGACAGAATGTTGTGGGACTGCTATACAGGAGTTATTAATATGGATTATAGATATCGAAGTTTAGCTGTTTTTATTTTAAGGTTTTTTTTTTTTTTTTTTTTTTTTTTTTTTTTTACGCATCACGGTTAACCACTAGCGTCGTTATGAATATATTAAAACATGTGCTTGTTTGTTGTGAAAATTCGTAATCATGACAAAAAATACTAAATTGTGCATCTCCTTACTGTTGTAGCTGTTGTATTCTGGGAAATTTTCATACCCCTTGGTTTCGAGAGTGGTCCTGAAAAATCTCACTTTCGAGGGCTAAAGAGAATTGGGACACCCCTACCCCTTCAAATGAACATGCAAAACGAGGGATAAGGGGAAGGCTTAAGGGGTCGAATTAAGACTCAATGTAGCAACGTTTTCATTTTGTTGAGTTTTTTCAACTCAAAGAACATGCATTTCTTTAGTTTTACTCAAATGTTGGTGAGTATAGCAGCATAACACGACACTCAGCACTACATAAGCTTGTGCATACTGTACATAAAAAAAAATCAATCAGTATAAGGTGATGTTTAGAACAATCTGGCCTTCAACCTAAAATGAGTCTGACACCTCGTCTGTAGATGAATCCTTTATCATCTCCTGCGTTTCCTCTGTTCTGCCTCATCCATCTCTCTCTCCACTCGTCTCCGGCCTGGGCTGCGCTAAAGAGGACAAAGCGGTGTGTGTCAGTGTCTCGTCAGCATGTCAACCGTAATGACTTAATGAACACTTCTCTATGGGATTAACTCTGACAGCCGTCAGCCCGTCTCCATGAAACAGCAGCCGCCGCTCCCGATCCGTATCCTTCATCTCTAATGAGCCTAACAAAGGGAATTGCCAGAACTTTTTTTTTTTGGGCAGAAAGGATGTCTTTGAGGGACAGGAACTCTAAAAAGACATGTCAGATGTTTGTTTTAAACTGCGTCACTTGCATAAAATCAAAACTGTTTGCATTTAGAAATCATTACCGTATATCGTGTAGCTTTGTGCTCGATCACAGTCAAACCATGATGCTTCAACCGGGGAGCGGTTCTCAACGCACACACACTATAACGTAAAGGAAGAAAAAAATAAATAAAAAAGCAGTCGTTCTCTTTTAAAAGTGGAAAGGGTGATAACATGGGGTGCCAATCTCGGTAACAAAAGAGATGGGAGTCAGGGATGTAGGGAGAGTGTCACGAGAAGAGGAGGTTCAGACGAGGGGTGGATGAAATTAGCTTTCTTGTCTAATCCTTCAGGTTCCTCGCGCAAAGCACTCGCATTCGCTTTTTTTATTCTCCTTCAACTTAATTGGCTGGAAAGTGCTTGACATGCAAAGTTAGTGACATTAAGAGGAACATGTTGCAGTAAGCCTGAGCGCCACTGACAGCTAAATTGTATCCGGGGAAATTATGAAGCCTTCAACATGGTTAATTCTTTTTTTTTTTTTTGTGGAGGGGGGTTTTAGTTAGGCGAGGGTGGAGAAAAGGGGGTGGTTGGGTTATGAAGGAGGGGGTGGGGTAATTGCCGTTGTGGTCGACTCATCTCATATTGATGGGGATTGTGAGGAAGTCCTCTGGTTTTAGGCTGGTTATGCTTTGGGAGGCTGGGAAGAGGAACATCTGTGTCACATCATGTTCAAGAGGGGTTCTAAATGACATTCACATCATATTCAAATGGAGTTCTGCCATCAGGCCTCGGCAGTGCATGGAAATGTTTAGAAGTTGTGGTGAGTTTAGTTTTAGTTTTCAGTGCAGGCTCATGTGTAATATGAGAATACTCCAGTTTCAGGTGGAGAATTTGGTTATTTATTTATTTTTTGCAAGTTTTACTGGCTTTATATTAGGAGTGCGAACCTACACTGGTCTCATGGTTCGGTTCAATTACAATTATGTCATCAATTCTGTTCAATTTGATATCTTGGTGCATTGACGATGCTTTACATCTACAATTATATATTTTTCTTCACAATACAAGAATTCTTGAATTTAAATGTTTAAATATATTTATATTTATACAGTGTATTATTTGTAATACCATTTTGTCCTTTAATACAAGCAGTCAGATATATGAACTACCTTTAATTTTACCTGCTCAAAGAAAACACTCTTTTTGAATGTTTCAAACAAAACTCAAATACAATCATGAGCATTTATAGCAAATAAAGTAATGTAAATATTTTTGCGTTTGTGTTTTGAGCATTGTCGAGGGGTTCTTGCATCCCTATGATTGGACATTGTGTTCACATGCTCAACAGAAAGGACTGCGATTGGCTCTAAAACTGTCAGCACTGTTCGCTGATGAGTGATGCGGACACTGAAGAATGCGCGGTAACATATATGCATGTAATAAAGCCCACATTACGCAGCTATCACAGCTGATCCGTGACAGGCACAGTGGAGAAGACTTGCTCCACAGGTATTACTCCACAAGTATCACTTTAATAGCGATAGAGATGAGGAAAAGTTACCTTACCAACATGCCAGCAGTTCAAAGGTCCAAAATGAGAGAGGCAGACACAGCGAGAGAGATAGAGCTTCCATTTTCTCCCTAGCAGTGAAATAGTGTCTCCTGGTTCTGCTGTACTTCAGTGTCAGGGAAAGACAAAACTCACATGGAGTGAAGTGTGCACAGTTGTCTGCTTTTTAAGTAGTTGGAGAATTTTAAGTACTCTCCTTCGCCTCATTCGAATAGTATTCTACCATGACAGCGCATATGAGATGAATGACGTCAGTACGTAATAACTGGTGATGATCTATTAACGGATTCTGAATTGACCACGTGTGCATCAAAGAAAAAATTTATTTGGTAACACTTTATTTTGATGGTCCATTTGAGAATTAATAGACTGTCTGCTTAATATCTGCTGATACTGCTCCTTCACCAGACATTTAACTGACTATAAGAAACTTTGCAAGTACATGTCAACTTAAACTAACCCTAACCTAATAGTCTACTTCTAATCTAATGAGAATTAGTTGGCATTTAGATGCGATGTAACTTTAATTCAACAAACGGATCATCAAAATAAAGTGTGACCATTAATTTTGACACCCCTACCTTATATACGCTTTACTGTTGTGAAATATAAAAGTTTACAGTTGGTCCCTTTTATAAAACAAATTATTTAAAAGTATCAAATAAATAAATTGATCAAAAGTGACTTTTACATTGTATGTAAAATCATGAAATCTGAGAAATGTTTCCATTGGAGAATCATGTGACACTGAACACTAGACTAATGATGCTGAAAATACATCTTTCTATAGAAAGGAATGAATTACACTATAAAATAAACAAATCACACTAAATGAATACTTTTTGAATTATTTAAAATGTCTGAATGTATGAAAGATCTTTTTCAAATTATATTATGGTAGATAAATTGTTATTAAAGAGATTCAAAAGAAATAAAATACTCTGCAAAATACTCTGGAATCTCTTGTTTACAGACATCACTTGGTTTAACTAATTTTGTAAAATTCTACGTTAAACTACTCACCCTTAAAGGTGCTGTATGTAAGTTTTTGACTCTTCTAAAGCATAAAAATACCATAATATGTGTGCAGATATTTAAGAAACATCCCAAGTGAACATACTTGTTTAACTGAAAAACAATGCTGAAGTCAGATATTCTGCTTTGAAAATGGGTTTTCCGTGCCGGAACGCTGTTTTTGTTTAGATAAATTTCATATGCACGATGCCAGTTTAGCCAATTATATGTTAGCACCCTGGGTTGCCTTGTTGGAAAACAGCGTATTTCATTCATTCATTCAGTAAGACTCTGAAAGCATGCGTCCGTGACCAAAAAGAACAGTATGGGAGACAGATGCAGTTCCACATGAGGTTATTAATTAGCAAATTACATAAATATTACGAACGTAAACATTAGGTGAGCAGGTTACATTGTAACCGCGTGTCCTAACAACACGCTGTGACGAGAGAGGCAGTGATCAGCTATTTGGCTGTTTGCACCAGACGAGACACGGCAGAAATGTAAATACAACCTTTCAGAAGCACAGAATATGCACTCGCTCACGAAACGGTAAGGTTTAGAATCTATTTAATACATGTTAACCCACTTTAACATCAATGTAGATGCTGAATCACTCATATGTGTTTAGTTCTAAAGTTCAATTTCAGACGGTTTATTGTATTTTCAAGATCTGAGGTGAACTTTCTGCTTTCAGTATATGGCAACAAATGCCATGTAAAATGCATTCAAACTCGCATTGTTAGCATTTAGCACAGAATAAAGCACACAAGGCTTACCTGAGGTGATCTAGCTGTCATAGGTTTCTGTTGTTCAGCTGTGAGAAATAGAAGCCATTTCTAATATATCAATTCGAGGTGTTGGTTAGGACAAAAACTCCTTTTAATATGGAAAATATTCCCTCTATCGCGTGTCGTTGCTTTTATTTAGAACACAGTTTAAATCACTCGCTCCTGTACACAATCTGGCATCCCAGCGTACTTTTATTATGATCCAGGAGTGCAATACCTAGTTCAACCACTGGGTGTCAAACTTACATACTGCACCTTTAAGGCTGGTTTATACTTCTGCATCGAGTGATCTGCGTGACCCATGGCACCTGCCTTGCATGCTGTTTGTGTTGCTCTGCAAGAACTATTCCAAAACGCTAGCTGGCAGTAGGTTTTTATGTTCCTCTGTTTCGATTGTTTTTGTGTTTTCTAAATGCTAGAAGTAGCTAAAACTCGATAAACTTCAATAAAATAGTAAAGAAGATTGTATAAACTGAAAACACTTATTGTGCTACACTCTCAGAAATAAAGGTACAGGAGCTGTCACTGGGGCAGTACCTTTTCAAAAGGTACAAATTTGTACCTGAAGGGTTCATAATGGTACCTCAAATGTACTTTTTAGGTACATCTGGGTACTAATATGCGCCTTTGAGGTACCAGTGTGGATTCTTTGGGTACAAATATGTATCTTTTTAAAAGGTGCTGCGCCAGTGACAACTCCTGTACCTTTATTTCTGAGAGTGTACCAACACTTCAAGAGTCAAAAAACATATACAGTACATACCAAACAAAAGTAGTATCTGTGGTTTCTGATGACACATTGAGGTGTTATGAAGTGAAATCATTAGTCTGCAAATAAACGAATTGTTATTTATAAATTTATTAGCTGTTGACTTTATTTTAACACGTTCAGTTTAAAAATTGTCTTTAATGTTCAACTTTTTACAATTTTTGTTTGAACTTTCTCTTTAAGTGTTACATTTTTGCAAACATATATATAACCGTTTGTGTAGAACTCTTAAAACAGTCTTTATGAAGTATTTTGTAACAGAATCTGTAAAAAAAAAAAAAAGTCAAATTTGGCATTAGAGCATTTATCGGATCATCGTCTCTCCATTCGCTCTTCAACATCAGCCTTAATCAAATGAAATGCTTTCCAAATTTTCTCTCTCATTTTCTCACTCAAGTGCATTGCGCAATCATCAATCGTGGGTTCGAATTGCCTCTTGACTCCCGCTTGATGAATAATATTGTCGCTCTTCATTCCAATTAAGTGCGATTGCCTAAGAGCAGCATGGCGTCTCGTTAGTGCTCAATCACTGCCTGCATTTTTTTTTGCCATCTCCCTCCACCTATTCAACCCACCTTCCAAGGTCACCTCTCTGTAAAGCACATATCCCTTCCCGGACTGTATAAACTCTGGGGTTGAAAACACTCCTGAAATTACACCTGTTAAAACCCCGGCAGTTCACTTTCCCTCCGCACCCGCCCCTCCCCCGCTGCTGCCCTATCCGTTTTGACCTCTGTGTGATTGGCGGGGTAATTACCCAATCACTCGACGGCTGCCACTGCAGTCACAATAGAGTGATTGGAGTGCTGTTTTTCTCTTCTGTTCCTTTGCTTCATGCCTCTGTCAGGCCTCTGTCAGCCCTGGCACTGAGCTTTTTGTCGGAGCGAGAGGGAAGATGATGCGAGACATGGAGAGAGGGTAGATCTAATTTTGTTGCCATATTCTGCCAAGCGGCCCAGTTGGGGGTGAGGGAGGGCATCGAGATGAAAGAAGAGGAGGAGGAGGGAATGAAATGCAGAAAGTTAAAGAGCATTGTTGCACATGACCATTGGTTTTTAGTTATTTACTAGGGATGCACAGAAATAAAAATTCTGAGTCAAAACTGTATGAAGTAAGTGTATAAAACCTATTATATTGTGTTAAGTTATTTTATAACACTTAAATTGTTACTTAATAGCTTAAATTATACTGATTTAAAAAAAAAACAAGCAAACATAAGCTAATAAACAACCACATTTTATTGATTGTAAAATTATATTGACATTTAAGTCGTGATTGAAATACTGTTTCCGAGTCCAAGCTGCTACTCATTTGAATTGAGAAAATACTCGTTTATGACCACTTTTTAGTCATATGACACATTAAAGTGAATTTTATATAAAATCATGGTGTACACAACAATCTCTGGCTTGCTGCATCTCAGACACCATTATTTTAACAAATTATAAAAAATAAATCTCTTTCTGGCCTTAGGATATTAGGCATGGAGACAATTATATTATAGCTATTTTAGGAGGATATCTGTGTGTGCAGGTGACTATTACTGTGCATATTTATTAGGCAACTTAACAAAAAACAAATATATACCCATTTCAATTATTTATTTTCACCAGTGAAACCAATATAACATCTCAACATTCACAAATATACATTTCTGACATTCACAAACAAAACAAAAACAAATCAGTGACCAATATAGCCACCTTTCTTTGCAAGGACACTCAAAAGCCTGCCATCCATGGATTCTGTCAGTGTTTTGATCTGTTCACCATCAACATTGCGTGCAGCAGCAACCACAGCCTCCCAGACACTGTTCAGAGAGGTGTACTGTTTTCCCTCCTTGTATATCTGACATTTGATGATGACCACAGGTTCTCTATGGGGTTCAGATCAGGTGAACAAGGACGCCATGTCATTAGTTTTTCTTCTTTTAGACCCTTTCTTGCCAGCCACGCTGTGGAGTACTTGGACGCGTGTGATGGAGCAATGTCCTGCATGAAAATCATGTTTTTCTTGAAGGATGCAGACTTCTCCTGTACCACTGCTTGAAGGTGTCTTCCAGAAACTGGCAGTAGGACTGGGAGTTGAGCTTGACTCCATCCTCAACCCGAAAAGGCCCCACAAGCTCATCTTTGATGATACCAGCCCAAACCAGTACTCCACCTCCACCTTGCTGCCGTCTGAGTCGGACTGGAGCTCTTTGCCCTTTACCGATCCAGCCACGGGCCCATCAAGACTCACTCTCATTTCATCAGTCCATAAAACCTTAGAAAAATCAGTCTTGAGATATTTCTTGGCCCAGTCTTTGGCGTCCACTTTGTATTGATTTGCTCTCTACCTAGTTCATGTTGAAGGAAACGTCATATCTGGTGCAGGAATTATGCAAAAATTAAGAGTTTGAATGTCACAAACCCAAGAAAAAGCTTGTAGTTGATACATGGTATGTGTTGCAGGCTTTAATTCTAAATTCTGCAGGCTAATTCTGTAAAAATACATTTTCTCTCTTTGCCTTGAATTTTGAGTGTCTTAACTTTGCAGATATTGTTTATTTGCATAGAACAACATTAAGTTAAAGAGTGAATTCAAAATCAAATAATACATATGAAAAATATGTGTAATTTTTATGTATTTTAATGCATATTTATTTTTCAAATGCTGCATAAAAGGGTAACCTCTATTTTAAGAAAATCACTGTAGTTTGTGACCAGTGTTGTTTTACCAGACATGGTGGCCATTTAACTCTCATAAATATATATTTTAATATTATTTTATTATAATTATTTGTGTGTATTATTATTTTAGTTGTTTGTTTGTTCAAAATGTCAATATGTTTACAAATTTTTTGCTTGATGTTTTTTTTTTTTTAAAGGACCATTTACAGTTGAAGTCAGAATTATTAGCCCCCCCACCCCCCCCCCCCCCCTGAATTATTATTATTTTTTATATATTTGCCAAAGGATGTTTAACAGAGCAAGGAAATTTTCACAGTATGTCTGATAATAATTTTTCTTCTGGAGAAAGTCTTATTTGTTTTATTTCGACTAGAATAAAAGCAGTATTAATTTAAAAAAAAAACATTTTACGGTCAAAATTATTAGCCCCTTTAAGCTATATTTATTTGATAGTCTACAGAACACACAATTGTTATACAATAACTTGTCTAATTACCCTGTCCTGCCTAGTTAATCTAATTAACCTGGTTAAGCCTTTAAATGTTACTTTAAGCTGTATAGAAGTGTCTTGAAAAATATCTAGTAAAATATTATTTACTGTCATCATGGCAAAAATAAAATAAATCAGTTATTAGAGATGAGATATTAAAACTATTATGTTTAGAAATGTGTTGAAAAAAATCTTCTCTCCGTTAAACAGAAATTGGGGAAAAAAATAAACAGGGGGGCGAATAATTTAGGGGGTTTAATAATTCTGACTTCAACTGTAGGAGTAGGGCTGCATGATATTGGAAAAATCTGGTATTGCAGTATTTTAATTTTCTGCGATTATGTATGTGATTATGTGCGATACAAATACAGTTTCACCAGATGGTTTGAAATTGCATAATCACAATCCCAAAGTTTTTGTCTTGTTTCTAGTCCAAAAATGCTTAAATCTAAAAATGCTTTAATCAAGTAAAAATAGTGTTCAGAAATAATATGTCATAATTAAGTGAGTTTTTCATTAAAACAAGCAAAATAATCTTGTTTTCGGTTTGTAATTTTAGATATTCGAACAAGAAACAGTTAATGTTTTTTTTTTTTTTTTGCAATGCAAATGTAACAACACTATAGTCTTCATCGTATTAGTAATTAAATACAATTAATCTTTTTTACATGTTCATAATTTCTTGTCCCCAAATGTTTAAAACTCTATTGAAATGCTCACATTCACATGCCTTAAAAACATGCAGATGATAAACTTAAACTCTCTTATGGTGAAACTCTTCAGTGACTCTACAAATCATGTGTTGTATGGCTCATGGTCAAATAATACAGACTCAATATTGCAGATTCTGCGATGTGACTATTACGGATTCACACATTGCAATATCGATGCTGAAATGATATATATTGTGCAGCTCTATTTTAGAGTTTTTAAAATTATTTTTAAGACGTTATGTCCATTTAACATTTTACACAAACAGAGAGAAAGAAAGAAAGAAGTTATTACTAACAGTATTTGTGACCAGTGTAATTTAGTTTTTATTTTTAAAAGCTTCTTCATACTTCTTTTTTCGAAGTTGCTTTAGTTTGAAGTATAGCAGCAGCTAACTTGTTAAAACAACTAAGTTGTTATTAAAAACAACATTTGAGTTTAACTTTTCTTTTTTTGTAATTAGTTTGTAGTTGCAACATGTTTATACACCACACTATAATTGTACCATGATAAAGGCTTTAACATTAACAATCTGAATGATTTCACGCAGGCGCATGTTTTGCTATAAGCTGTCGTGTGTTTTTCTGCAGCGGGGATCATGCGGGAGCATTCGATGCCGTTGTGGAGTGCCATAAACAATACAACCAGATGCCCAAAATCCACGACCTCATGTGCAGCCTGGTGGAGAAAGGAGATGCCGTGCTCTTACAAAAAGGTGTGTAAAAGCCTATCAGTCACATTACATTATGTGTGTGTGTGTGTGTGTGTGTGTGTGTGTGTGTGTGTGTGTGTGTGTGTGTGTGTGTGTGTGTGTGTGTGTGTGTGTGTGTGTGTGTGTGTGTGTGTGTATGTGTTGTGTGTGTGTGTGTGTGTGTGTAGAACGTGTGCATTTTGAAGAGTGCCACCCACTGAAGGGCAGGTTTGCAGTGTGGATGATGGCGGTTTGGATGATGTGTGTCGCTGTCAGGGTTAGTGGAAGGGTTAAGTGTTTCGTGTGTTTGGGGTGAGTAGATCTGAAGTGTTAAGGCAGTGAGACCTCGATGCTGGAGGGCCACTTTACTGCCCCGGTGACCCGCTCTCTCAGATATATATTCTACATGTGCCATGGCAAACCCATTCATTGATGTAAACACATATATCTGCTGGAGTGTTTTCTGGCTTCTCTGGAGTGTTAAAGAGCAAGTCTGTGCGCCATTGAGTACCAATGGAGAGAGACTGTTTTTACAAGGCATCTGATGATGTAAGCAGTGCTGTCAATAAAGAGATGGAGGATAATCAGTAGGAATAATAGCACTAAATAATAATGTATACAAAGAAAATATTTAGCCAGAAAGCTATCACAGGATTTATCAATCGCTAGATTTTTTTTAAAACAAAAATTATTTGATTGATTTGTTTTTTAAATGTTCAGTATTTTTGTTTTCAAATTATATATATTTTTTACAACATAGGTTTAATGCCATTTTTTTTTTTTTTTTGGTTTATTTAGTTTTTCAGGAAACAATATAAATCGGAAAAACAGGTTTAAAACCCACTCCCGCCCACCTCACCCCTAGTAGACTTCAAAAGATGAATAAATAAAAATAAACAAATCAATAAAGTAATTTTTACAAAGAAAATTTACAAAGATTTTAAGAAGGATGACACAACATCAAAAGCTGAATGCCACATACTGACAAGTTTTGCATTTTCTGCGAAGGTTATGGTTCTATGGTGTTGATAAGAAAATCATGTGCTTATTTTATCAGGCTGTATTTGATGGTGTCATCAGGTATGGTCTATCTACATGGTATGGCAATCTTTCTGTAAATCTGAAATAATTTTTTTTTTATATTATCAGAACTGCTACAAGACTAATAGGATCTAAAACTCTTACTAGTATTCAAGCATTTTACGAGCAATGCACTCTGAATGAAGCGAAAAGAATTCTGAACAATCCATCTCATGTACTCTTCCCATTTTATGATCTTTTACCTTCTGGTAGAAGATACAGAACCTTCCGCTGGAAGCGTAACAGACTTAAGAACTCTTTTATTCCAGTATCAATCAGACTATTGAACCTTGATCGATAGAGTGCTTATGTTTTTTCTGCATGTAATTCTTTTGCATGTTTGCTTATTTTATCATTTTTATTGTGTCAGAACTTGTTGAAGTGCTCTGTGAGTCCACAGAAAATTTCCCCTTGAGGGACAATATAGTATACAAACAAACAAACATTTTGTGAGGAGGATTCCAGCAGTTGACCAGCAATTTTTTTGCTGCTGTGAGAGCAGTCTACAGAAGACATCTTTGTTGAACAGTCAACAAAAGTCATTCATGAAAAAATGGCATGGACTCAAATACTGTATATCACAGTTCCCAACAAATATGATAGATCCTGTGAGAGCCCAGAAAGGTGAGAGAGAGGGACATTCCCAAAAAGAAATGTAAAAAAAGTGCCTGAAGATCCTTGTGAACAGAGATTACAGTTAGAAGAAGATGAGATCATATAAAAACGATTCTTTGGAGTCAAGTAGAACCTATGCAGCAATTTCCAATAAGTCATTTGGTGATTAGGATTTTAGAAGACAATTTAAACATTTCCCATACCTGATCTGAAAATAAAACATGTAAATTCTCATTAAGGTCCCAAACAGTTGTTATAGGTGGAGATTTGTATGAATGCTCAAGAAGAAAGAGATCGATAACTGGAGCAGAGGAGCGAGATTTGTCAGAAGGAAGGATTCATTTGCGTAACGGGTAAATAGATAGTTGAGAGTTCAAAGATATACCCATATGCCCGAAGAGCTGATCTAATGCGCATATAAAAACATAAAAAAGGAGGGGCCTGGCAAATTATATTGAGTTTTAAGGTTCTGGAAGGATTTTAAACCACTTTCATAGATATCTCCTAGAGTGTTTACTTTATTATGAGACCACTGCGGACAATGAAATAGAGTACCGCCTGACAAAAATTATTATTGTAGAAAATAGGTGAATGCCTATGCCATTTTGTGATTAGTTGTGAACGTCTTTCTACATCCCTCCATGTGGAGAGGTGATGGGTTTTAATGCCAAATTTTAAAGGCAAGTTTGCATAAAAATATAGACACTTCATATTACCAAAGACAAATTTATTAGACATACCATTCAAACTGTTTTTTAAATACTTTTTTCAATTATTTCCCAAGTACTGTTTGATGGAGACAATTTTCTTTTCAACACATTTTAACCTAATAGTTTTAATTTATAGTTTGTAGTAAATCATTTATTTTATCTAGTTTTTTTTTTTTTTTTTTTTTTTTTTTTTTTTTTTTTTACAATACATTAGTATTCAGTTTAAAGTGCAAGTCTTTCTTTAATTTACTCAGCATTTCATAAATAATACAAATTTCCCAGGAGGCCTAATAATTTAGTTTTTAGCTGTATTCTTAAACATTGAGTGTTTATTTAGTATTTGATTTGATTCATAATATTTTACAAAGCTCTAATACCAAATGTTAAAAAAGGTTTGCATAAAATATATACATTATTATGCATCATTTAATTATCGTGCTAATTTGCATATATTTCTGGTACAAAAAAAAAAAGTCAGATTCAAAATTGTTTTTTTTTTTTTTTTTTTCATTTTGGATATCTTGTTATATTACTCAACAATTTAGGAAATGCTCCAAACTGCCAGACATAAATAAATAATTAGGTGGATGGAAGGATGGATGTAGAATAAAATGTTGTATGTATTCAGGCAAATTTGGTATGAAACATGCAGAATATGAATGGGAACAAAAGTGTGAAGTTTGAAGTACAGCTAAAGTGGAGATTTATAGCTTTAAAATTGTTTTTCTTCTCATACAACACCCTTTAAAATTATGTCTTTATTAAGGGGTGTCAAAAAAAGTAGTTTCTTCGATGCACCGCAATGCAGACGTGGACAATTTGGTATTTATTCATTAATAGATCATCATCGGTTATTACATACTGATGTCATTTATCTCATATGCGCTATGTTGCAGTAGAATACTATTTGAAAGAGGCGAGGGTGAGTAATTAAAACGCTCTAGCTACTTAAAAAGCAGACAACTGTGCACAATTCACTGCATGTGAGTTTGCTGGAGGGTCTTTCCCGAACACTGAAGTACAGCAGAACCAGGAGATACTATTTCACTGCAAGGGAGAAAATGAAAGCTCTTTCTCTCCGTCTATGTCTCTCTCACTTTGGCTTGACCTCTTGAACTGCTGGCAAGTTTATAAGGTAACTTTTCCTCTCCTCTATCACTATTGATACCAGTGATACTTGTGGATCCTGATACGAGTGTGTCTGTAGAGCAAGTTTTCTCCACGGTGTCTATCATGGATCAGCTGTGATAGCTGCGTACAGCGCTTGCAGTTTTAGAGCCAATCGCAGCCCTTTCTGTTGAGCGTGTGAACCCAATGACCAATCATAGGGATGTAAGAACCTGCTCAACAACTCAGCTCAAAACACAAACGCTGTAATATTTACATTAGTTTATTTGCTATAAATGCTCGTGTTGTCTTCTGTGATTGTATTTGAGTTTGGATTAAAACAAGAGTGCTTTCTTTGAGCAGGTAAAATTAAAGGTACATTTCAAATATCTGACTGCTTGTATTAAAGGACAAGATTGTATTACAAATGATATTCTGTATAAATATATTTAAACATTTAAATTTAAGAATTCTTGTGTTGTGAAGAAAAAAAATATAATTGTGGATGGAAAGCATCATCAGTGCACCGTGATATCGAATTGAACCTAATTGATGACATGATAATGGTAACCGAACTGTGAGACCAGTGTAGCTTCACACCCCTATTTTTAATTGAAATCTACAGACACAAATGGCTAACGTGTGATAAAAGGACCAAGTGTTTTTGGATGTTTTAAAGACAAAAAACAAAAAGATAATTTTTAAGATAAATACCAAACACATTGGGAAGCCGATAAACCCAAAATTTTAAAATGCATGACAAAAGTGTGTGTTTGCCTGCTGTGTCTTACCTGACAGGCATGTGCCTGTTTTTTGACCTTCTCATCTCTCTCTGGTTTTGACAGTGATGGAGTTTTTGACTCTTGAACGGGGCGAGATGATGATGCTCTACGACCTTTTCTTTGCCTTCCTGCAAACGGGCCGCAACAAGGAGGCGCGCAAAATCATTGAGGTGGGACTTGTGTTATTGTGCTCAATCCACACAGCTATTTAACAGCTTTAATTACTGCCACACTGATATTTCCGTTTTTAAATTAGATCAGCTCCAAAGCCACACTAATGCCATTCATGCAGGACAAAAGGTACAGGGATTTTTTAGAGAGTGTGAAGAAGAAAATCGTGACTACAAAGACCAATCGCTTTTGAAATGCAGCTTACTGGGAAAATGAAAGTATTGTGGTATTGTTTTCGTCTTTATATTGAATCAGTGCATTCGGGACAATTGCTTTTATTATTATTAATTGTCATTGCAAGGCTTTGGTGTGATAAAATCTTTTTCATTTGAAAGCAGAATGTGATGACAAAAGTTAAAGTGAGATGAGCCCGGCGGTTTCTTATTATTTGCATATTTTTTCAATTGAAATAATAATCTTTAATGTACACTACCTGACAAATGTGTTGTCGTCGATCCCAGTTGTAAGAGCAACAAATAATAACTTGACTTGTAGTTGATCATTTGGAAAAGTGGCAGAAGGTAGATTTTTCAGATAAATCATTTGTTGAACTGCATCCCAATCGTTACAAATACTGCAGAAGACCTATTGGAACCCACATGGACCTAAGATTTTCATAGAAATCAGTTAAGTTTGGTGAAGGAAAAAACCATGGTTTGGGGTTATATTCAGTATGGGGCATGCGAGAGATCTGTGGAGTGGATGGCAACATCAGTAACCTGAGGTATCAAACATTTGTGCTTCCCATTACATTACAAACCACAGGAAAAGGTCAATTCTTCAGCAGGATAGTTCTCCTTATATTTCACCATCCACATCAAAGTTCCTGAAAGCAAAGAAGGTCAAGGTGCTCCAGGATTGGCCAGCCCAGTCACCAGAAATGAACATTATTGAGCATGTCTGGGGTAAGACGGAGGAGGAATTGAAGATGAATCCAAAAAATCTTGATGAACTCTGGGAGTCCTTCAAGAAAGCTTTTTGTGCCATTCTAGATGACTTTATTAATAAGTTATTTGAGTCACTGCACAGATGTATGGATGCAGTCGTCCAAGCTCATAGGAGCATACACAATATTAAATATTTTTCCACTGCACCATGACTTTATATTCTATACTGTACATTAGTTCTGTTAAGTGACAAGACTTTTGTCTTAGCAAAGTTAGAACTTACTGTCTATTTTATTTTGGTAAAATAAGCGTAATCTAGAGGCCTTTGTCTTTCATATAAGCCACTTCCAATACTAAATGATTAACTAGAAGTCAAGCTATTATTTGTTGTTTCTAAAACTTGGATAGGCGACAAGACTTTTGTCAGGTAGTGTATTGTTTTTATTTTATCATTTGGGTCACACTTTACAATAAGGTTTCATTAGTTTCATTATTTACTAACAATAACTGATAATAAACCATGCTTGTACAGCATTTATTAATCATAGTTCAACATTTACTAATGCATTATTAAAATACAAATTCATGCTTGTTAACATTAGTTAATACACTGTGAGTTAACATGAACTAACAGTGAACGACTGTATTGTCATTAACGTTGACTCACACAAACAAATGCTGTAATAAATGTATTGTTCATTCTTTGTTCATGTTAGCAAATGGATTAACTAACAATAACTAATACAACCTTATTGTAAAGTGTTATCGAAATATGGATTTATTTTTATGGCAATAATAATAATAATTTGTCTAAATTTACAATTTGATACATTTTTACAGAATTTTTCTTTTAATGTTTTATATGCTGACAAATTTTGCAGTAATACTTGGAAAATTATGAAATGTGGCAAAAGCATAATGCATTATTTAGCAATTTTCTGAGTTTGCATTTCTTTTTTTAATTATTATTATTATGAACATTTTGCTTGTTGCAAGGCTTTGATAAGAAGAACTGAGATGCCTCTTCCATATTTTATTTTATATAATTAAGTTATTATTTTCTTACATTTAAATGTATTTTATTTACATTTAAATTTACATATTTATATTCAATTATAGATTTATAGTTGCCTTATAATTAGATGTTTTATTTATAAACACGCATACAATTTTTTTTTAGCTTTTAACATTTTGCTGAAAATATCTGAAGTGTTTATATAATGTTCACTCAAAAAAATTACGTTTGTTTTTTGTTCAAGACTGCTTATTTACAATGAGCTGAAACAACACAATTCTAGTTTGTTTTGGGAGAACTTAACTGTTTTGTTTAATATACTTAAATTGGTAACAAATAATTAACTTAATTTCTTTATGTTGTCCCAACACAAATCCATTATGTGGAACAACATTTTTTAACAGTGTTTGACTGTCACAACACTCATTTTTTCAAATACAATTTTAATCTATAACAAATAGCTCAATGTTTTTTATCACAGCTAAAAACTTCAAACACAGGTTTAAAAGACAGAATCCAAACATGTAGCTTCTGGCGCTCATCATTATTGAATGAGAAGTTCATCTAGCAGCAGAACTTCAGTGAGTTTTCAGACACAATTCAGATGGATTTTCGATGTGTGGAAAGACCTTTTTAATTGTCTTGAGAGACTCAGAGCGTCTCTCTGTTCTCACGTCAGGCTCTTCAGCAAACGCTCGGTCTGGGGTCACTGATTTTGAGATGCTTGACTTGTTTTGAGCTCTTCTGGGGATTTCTATAGGCTGTGTTCAGTCTTGTTCTTGCAAAAAACAGCGTCTCGCGAGTCCACACTTCCACTGAGAAAACTGCTCCGACAAAGCCATTTCCATGTTCAATTAGCCAAGCGCTCTAATATGACAACATTCAAAGCCCCTCTGCACTGCTGAATGTCAGCACCAGTCTTTCTCTTTCTTGCTTTCTCTTAGACTTCGCTGACACTAGTGTGCGTTTGTTTTAATACAGCGTTTTGAAAATGAAAACAATCCTCTTCTATACTTTCGTTTTCAATACGTTTAAGAAAAGATCTCAAAACACTGACAGCGCATGTCAGAAGCTAAAAGGTATAAATCAGTACTAAACTGTAGCCTATTTACAAGTATTAAATAAAACACAAATTATAATGGTATTTGATGACCAGGTTGTTCATACGAGATGCAGAATTGGACACTCAAGACTCACACACGCATATTTATTGAAAGGGGAAGAAAAACCTGTTTGTGACCTCTGTAAGAATATTTTGACGGTAAAGCATATTTTAATAGAATGTGTATTTTTAAATGATATTAGAGAACGTTTTTATTCGGGAAATATTTTAAGTGAAATGTTTGAAAAGGTGTCTTCTGGAGCACTTTTAGAATATTTATCTTTAATCAGACTAAAAGACTGTATATGACTCTTTCAGTATTGTTGCTACTTGTATACTTTTTGTTGTTGTTTTTTACAATGTATGTTTATTAAGAAACTGATTTTATTGTATGCTTCTATATTGTATATTTATTAGTACATGTTTTTGCCATGAATATAGCCAATGCTGCTGATATGGCATTAAAACTTAAATAAATAAATAAATAATGGTATTTGTTATAAGTGAGTAAAATGCAGTAAGAGAAAAAGTTGTCAGTAAATCTCTTAAATGTTGCCAGTGTTCTGAAAATATATGTAACTATACAGTGCAATTAAACAGCAAAACTGGAAGTACAGTGTTAAAATATAAGTTACCATAGTATTTGTTATAAAAAAACATGCATTTGGTGTTAAATTGCTAACAGCAGATTCTTCTGTGTTCAGAATAGAGCAGGAGACAAATCTAAAAATTTGGATATACAATAAAATAAGTAAAATTTATAAAGAAATGCATTATATAAAGGTGGTTTGTGAAGCCCACTCACCTGTGTGAAGTTCACTCTGAATTTTGTTTTCCAGAAATATAGAGTGTTTTTAAGAAAGTGTCTGGTGCATATGGAGAGGAAAGAGTGTGGCTCCTACAGGTGGTAGTATGTGGAATTAAAAAGAAGTCTTAAAAGTCTTAACTTCTTTGAACTCGAGGGACTAGCCACACAAATCTCAGTGTAATGGTTGTATTTCATTATGAATCAGGGCAGGATATGCAATGATCCTGAAGAGCCAATCAAGAGAGTGAGTTTGTGCAGCCAAACCCTCATTCCTAAAGTCTAAAGCTGTATCGAAATCTCCCTTGTTCACTATTCCTTACATTAGTCAACTAATATAGTCCATTGGAGAGAGTGAGTAAAAACGAGTGAATTGTAGTACTCAGTGCACTGGAAAAGATGCCATTTTGTTTGTATTTTGCTGTTAGATGAATCTCTTAGACAAATTCGATTTTTAAGCTCTTGGTCAGACCCTGTGATAATCATTTAAACTGTCTGTTAGTAATGAAACACAAAATCGCATTCTTCCATACTATATGGTACGCTAAAGTCAGTATGCAAGCCGAGTAGTATGTCCGAATTCATAGAATTCGAAAATCAGTATGCGAGAACTACCTGCATGACCTATTACTTCTGGCGAGATTCTGCAGTGGGCATCCCATGCACGCTGCGATATCCTATGATGCCCCGCAAGAGATTTCATGAATGGAAGTGAAGTGAAGTGACGCAACTGACGTGGGTAGGTCACGTGACCATGACAAAATGGCAGATGTAGTACGTCTGAATTGTATTCATACTGCTCACATTCACTCTGTATAGAACTTACTTTTCTAACGGCTGAGTAGTAAGTTTAAATTCAAATGCAGTACCTACTGAGTAGTAGGCGGTTTCGGACATAGCCAAAGACTTTTGAGTTCTGTCATGTATACAAACGTTACTTTGATTAAATAATTTTTTTTTTTTTTTTTCAAACTTCAACTAATAGGATTCCATTGTATTGCCTTTTTTTTTTTTTTTGGTCAGACGTGGGAATTCATTCGGAGCGAGAACCCTAACTGTGCATAATGGGTACTTTCTAGCTGTTCATTGTACATGGGTTGTACACTCGTTATTGCAGTGCATTGTGGGATTGATTGAGTGCTAGAGATGCGCGGATCAGCTCAAATGTCACCCGAATCCGCTCCTTCATTCTAATCATCCACCCGCCACCCGCCCGCACATATTATTTTATCTGATATATATATCCGCACCCGACACGCACCCGATCGCCACTTTAATAATTCTAATTCTTTGTTTTAAGCATGATGATAGGTGTAACTTTCTCCGCAATGTCCGGCGGCAGAGTAACAGCTCGTTAATTCATGCTCGGGCAAATGATGAGACGGACAAAAGTACTCGATGCATGCCCTTCTTTTACTTATTTCAGTGTTTTCAGGTTCACAGTGCAAAACAGCTCCCGGGTGGAATTACTGAAGTAAACATTAAACAAAACCGGATAAAACTTTCTCCCTCTAATTCACCGCACGCACAGCACACAGCGAGAGCTCACGTCACACAGCATGCATGTCGAACTACACTACCCACAATGCCCGTCGCTATGGACTACAACTCCCGTAAAAGCAGTCGTAAAAGCGGCCACACTATTTCCCCTGTCCTGCAACTTAGGTCACAGTGAATCGTTCACAGCAGATTCAGCTTTTACATATACAGGAAAAAGAGAACAAAAACTGCGTCCCTTCAGCCTAAACAGCAGCTATGTTGTGTGTACTTGGCCCTTTTCTTAACACTGTGCAAAAACAGAATAGCATCTACTGTGCCTGGATTCGGGCGATTCCGCCTCGCCTCAAAAACACGGCTGGCTGCACTAAATGAGAGTTCGCGCGAACCGCTTCTTGCAGGAATGCACAAATTTCTCCTTGCAAGGCGCTGCAGTCGTGTAAATAAGCGATCTTGTTTCTCCCAGAACGATAGCAGATTTCCCTCTGATGACTCCTCTAACTGAAGTTAGCACAGTACTCTTGCACTTCATCCATTATTTTGGGCGTCTCTCATCTTCACATTCTGCGAAGTCCACTCTCTGCTTTTTTGCTGATCAACTGCTATGACCCGCTACATCCACCCGCGACCCACCCGCAATTAATCATAATGTATTTTTTTATTACCCGACCCGCGGATTATCCGCAGCGCCCGCGGATTTAACCGCCATCCGCGCATCACTATTGAGTGCACTTCAGGATAGGGCTGCACAATATTATAAAAATCGGACATTGTGATATTTAGTTTTTCTGTGATAAATATTGTGATATAAATATGGTTTCATCAGATACCTTGAATAATTATTTGGAAAGTGTTCATTAATTCAGATTGTTTGCTATAGGCGATTAAATAATGCATAAAAATAATATTGCATAATAAATAATGTTGGTTTTGTCAGGTACAAAAATTGGAAATATCAAATGTAAAATAACACTGCATCATCTTCATTGTGTATACAGTATATAATAAAATACAAATTATCTTTAATAAAGTTAAAAATGGTACAGTTACATTCACAAGTCTTAAAGGGCCATAAAACCCCCTCTTTCAGTTCAAGTCTACCTCAGAATTTTAAAAAAAAATGCTTCGAGATGGGCGTGTAGTGTTGCGAGCAAAGGGAGGAGTGGGCGTGGCCGGCAGAGCAGGGGAAAAGAGGGGAGCGAACAACTGGTGTCAGTTGGCTCACAAAACGAGACACAAAACGTGAGGGGAGACCCATGATTTTATAGTTTACTAGGTTAAAATCCAAAGAAATAAACAGTAAGTAATGTAATGTCCTGCTACATTTGTTATTCGTATTTTCATATACACATAACCACAATTTGTTGGATCATTATAAAGATAATCGTGATTATATAAAATTAGGAGGACTTCTCTCCTCCTGAATCCCTGGGTCTGAATGCAGACACAGTGGATTGCAGTGAAGCAGGTCTCTTGCCTGCTATTTCAACCATTTACCCTGCTGGTAATCTGATATTTTAAACATAGGCAAACACAGCAGCACAGATACAGGTGATGTGTCTGAATGGTAATGAACTCAACTGATAAAAGACAAAGTCCACCATTCTCCAATTCTCGTACAGCACTCCTGACAGAAATGCTTGCTGCAAACCAACAGCTTTGCTGTATCTGCCCTCACAGAATCATGGAGAAAACATGCAACAAACACTGTGGATCATGGAAACAAACACATACGACCCGTGCCGTGCGCAGACGCGGTCTCACCCAGTCCTTGGGTCTCACAGCTTGGCAGGTCTGTCTTCGGAAAAGCACATGCGCTCATGAATAATTAAGAAGCAGGGTTTTCTCATAGGATAAGAAAACTCATCTATAAATATTAATGAGAAACCAACACGTCATCACTCCACAAGCAGATTCGCGCTACGTCACCGATTTTGATCCTGCCCCAAAAATTATTTTAAACCCGGAAGATGAAATTAGCTGACAAAAGCTCAAAATTATCTAGTTTTCCCCACATTTACAGCTGACAGGTGCTAAAGTTGTCTTAACTGATGCTCAACACACACAAATCTGTTAAAATGTCAAAAAAAAGTACTCCAGGGTGTCTTGAACCTTTAAAAACACAGGCAGATAAAGGCAGACCTCCATTAAAAATAAATAAATAAATAAATTTGTCTCCTGGTAAACTATAAACTCAACTCACATCCTGCGGTGTAATTATTGCAGATGCACACATTGCTATATCGATGCTGAAACGATAGATTGTGCAGCCCTACTTCAGGATGTCCCCCATGGTTTCGGACAACACCACAAATGAAAGCTCCCTCAAAATGAGTACTATTAGTTGAAAACTCTAGAGTAGTGTAGAAGCCAGGCCTAATCTTGGCAAAAGTTATGCTCTTTAAAACAAAAATCCACAAAGGTAAACATAGCCACAGGGTGCTTTAACTTAAAATAACAATTTCCCCCATTTTCTTTATCCTTCTCTCTATGGGACTGTTCTCTACAAACCCTTATCTCTGCTAATTCTGTTGTATCACTGTCTGTATGGATGAAAAATAAGCCTGCGCTTAGATATACAGCTCCATCAGTCAGGGGCTTTTAACCAAGACAATGATCCTCTCTTCAGACGATTCCGCAAATCTAGAGCATGCCATTTGGCTCTGTTTTTCATTCGTACACCGGATCATAGCGATTCCTCTGGGACGTTACTTTAGCCGATAAACGGTCACCTCAGGATACAGAGATCTCAAGCAGCTTTGGATTTCATTGTTTCCAGAGGTTAATTTGGGATACAAGTTAAAATCCCTCTTAAGGCATTTGCTTGATTTTTGCTCCTGAAATGTACTAATCCAACACTGCTCTTATATCATCCTTGAGCATCATCTGGTGTCAGATGAGTTCAAAATCGTTCATATTGAACGACCAATACTTGGCACAGTTCATGATTTGTGCGTGAATATCTTTTCAAAGACTTCCCAAAAGCGATATTGAAAAGATTTCTGTTTTTGTTGACGTGTAAGGCCGCATGTCTAACCTACGGCTTGTTTTTCTCGAGCTGTTTTTCAGTGGTTTTCAATGAGAGGTGCAGGTTTTTTTAGAATGCCAGAATGCGTTTTATGTGAAACACTGGGCGGGCTGTGTTTTTTTTTTTTAAAGCTCCGACAGTTGGAGAAGGACTCACAGCTGAGCATTTTTAGAAGAACACTGGCATTTTCACTTATTCAAATATGCTTTGATGGACATGTGCCCTAAATGTGCCATTAGTAATCTCTACTACTTAAAAATTGTTTATTTATTTGACTTTGACATGGACAACCATGATGAGCATGACTGATGGCATCTCTTCAAGCCCTGTTATTTTAGTTTCATTTGAATAACTGTTTTTACTAATAGTTTGTTTTTATTTTATTTATTATAACACTCGTTTATTTAAATATTATTTTACTCATTAGTTTTTGTAATTTGTATTTGTTTTGAGCAGTGTTAATTCTGACAGCAAGTTTTGATTTAGTTTTAGTCTTAGATTTTTGACTAAAAATACATTTTACTTTTAGTCATATTTAGTCTTCTGAATCATTTTAGTATTAGTCTAGTTTTAGTCGACTAAAATTCATAAGATTTTAATTGACTAAATCTACTCTAGATTTCGTGGAATAAAATATATTTGGTTTAATTCAAGTGTAATTTAATTAAAATATTGTATACATTTATTTATAAAATATATTCTAACTTGAAATTAAATAAAACAGCATCATTAAAATGTGGAATATAGCTGTTCCATCAAAGACCAACATTTACATATGCATTATTTATTTATATCATAAGTAATATGCAAAATTATGTGTTGGCAATCAAACCACATGTAAGAACTATAGCCATCTGAAAATGCAGGATTGTGTAATTATTTAGCAAAAGCCTTTATTTTAACGTGGTAAGCTACTAGTCTTTTTGACCTGTCTGTTTAACAGTTTCAAGCCATTACATTTTGAAAGGGCTTAAAATAGTTTAAGTCCACATTGCAAAGTCAGTCTATAGCCCTTAGCCCTTCCCCTTACCCCTACCCCTCGTTTTGCTTGTTCATGTGAAGGGGTAGGGGTGTCCCAATTCTAGATAGCCCTTGAAACTGAGAAGTTTCAGGACCACACTCGAAACCAAGGAGTACGAAAATTTTCCCATATACACCTGCACACTGAAGTAAGGAGATGCACAAATCTGTATTTACGAATAATTATTATTACAAATTTTTTCAACAAATAAGCTTATGTTTTATTACATTCATAACCGCATGTTTGTTTCACCATCTTTCTTTAAAAAAAAAAAAAAAAAAAAAATATATATATATATATATATATATATATATATATATATATATATATATATATATAAACACTACATTTGGCTATCTATAATCCCTAATAATAACTCCTGTATAGCAGTCCCACAACATATTTTCCCATCTGTCATTTGATGACACTTCACAGAAACCATAGATTCGAATACCCATGTCAAAAAGTCAAGTGGCTGGGAATGAGCTTTTTACAGTGTCTGGTATAATGTCAATGTTGTTTTCATGTGTTTTGATGAATATGACCACGGTGTAACAGTACAGTTACGATATTATTGCCGCATTGTATCGTTATGATAACATGATATTGTTGCCTTCAGTGATTTCCTGAAGATGAATACCAAAAAATAACACAACTGGAATAACTACAGCAGTCGCCATCGTCGATCTCATATGAAGTAAGAGATTGAGATGATATATGATGAGGTGTGCAGGTGCTGTAGTGCTGTCACTTTTCTTAGGGGTAAAATTTGAAGCCCTTCCCCTTCACACTCTGTTTCAAGGGGGAAGGGGAAGTATAGGGGTACAAAAATAGAATTGGGATTGGGCCTAAAATAACGCATTTAGAAGAATTTTCTGTTAATTCTTTATTGTTAAGTAAAATATAACTAAAAAGTGTATAAGATATATTATATTATCTTAATATATTAATATAATATATTATACATATATTATACATATATTAATATATAATCATATAAATATATGATTGGTTGCACTCTAAATATTTGCTATCAGTCCCTAAAAAAGACAAAGCCCTAGTCTTTCGGCACCTGACAGTTACAGTAGTTTGATTCCCCTGAAGTTGGCCACTATAAACTCTGTAAAAGTTGGTGTTTAATGGCAGCTCATCAAGCATCCTTGTGCTTGACAGGTCAAAAGCCGCTCTCGTCCTGTGGAGCATTTTCCCGCTCTTCTCTTCCATAATTAAAAACACTGATATCCAAGTAGCATTAGCAGACACAGAGCTCTAATAGAAACTTTAAGTGGTTCGTCAGGTGATTGTGCTGTGTGTAATTGTCAGATTATTAATAATGGTGGTAATTAAATGAAATGCTGGTTAAGGTTTTGGTGTAATTAAAATGAGGAGTGAGTGTTTCTGAGTGTGTGACCTGCGTTCGAGAGAATGAGGGCATCTTCAATGTGATGATGATGATGATGATGGATGGGTTTTCTCAAAGGTCTGATTGAATGACGAGGTTTTGTTTACTGTAACTTTGCGAAGGTCATGGATTATGAGACACTTTGGTAGTCCTTTTACTTCTAATTTTAGCTTCTTTTTTTTAAGCATTAGACTTACAATTTTATTTTCTTATCAAATAGTATTAAATGAATTAGATGTCTGTATTACTAGAGGTCTCGATTTTCTAGACTGAATTAATCAGTTTATGCAAATTAAGGGTTTTATATCAAATAATTTATTTCATGAATGTGTTTAAGAGAATCCTTTTATTTTGTCAGCTCAAAAAATAAAAACTTTATTTGTTAGATAATTTAACTGGGGTGAAAATGTTTTATATTATGTATTTAAAAATGTATTTTTTCCTGGAAGCCAGTTTCCATAATAAAAGAAAAAGCCAATAAAAAGTCTTTTTATATATATTTTACATACACTTTTTATGTTTTAAATTCTGACTTAAGTTTGAGGTCATTTGTAAGTTATAACTTTGACATACTATGTCATATTTTACTTTTAATCTCATAATTATAACTTTAAAAAGTATTTTTTTGCTTTGAAAAACAAAGATGTATATATAATTTTTGCTTTTATTTTGTAATAAAAATTATAAATAAATAAATAAATAAATAAATCATGACATGCCTATTCATTAAAAAAATACAAGCTAAAACAAAGTAAATTCTTAAAATTCACCAACAGAAATGGCAAATTCGAAAATTTACGAAAAAAACGTACATTTCAAATAAAGTCAGTTTTGTTGCTTTTTTAGACACCAGATTTTCTTAATCATCTGACCTAGTTGTTCTTTGAGTTTTGGCTGTGTGTGTGTGTGTGTGCGCATCTGTGTTTGGGTCAGATGGGTGTGTGTGTGTTGATTTGTTCTCTGTAGGGGGATTGGAGGGGTGGGGGTGCTCATCATCCAGGATTTACTTAAGGGAAGATTTGCCCCTCAGGGCTTTATGCATCAGGACCCAGGGCTGCAACAGAAAAAAAGACAGTGTCTGTGTAGCGCTTCAATTTTGGTCTTATTTGCTAAGCAGATTAGGCTTGAGGAAGGCTTGAACTTGGCCTGGAGGCTGATTTGCAGAGTAATTCTGTGCTGGATGCTGATGCTACAACATCCTCCAACAAGAGAGACTGTGTGTGTGTGGGTGTGGATGTGTGTGTGTGCGTGTTTGTTACCTCACCTTCCCAACATTGTATTTTATATTGGTTTGTTTGTACTGTTTTTGCTTGTTTGATTTTTATTTTTAAATATTGTCAGTGCAATTGTTTGCTGTTTTTTGTGCTTTGTTATAGTTTTTTTTTGTCTTGTGGTTTGTTTTTTGTTATTTAAATCGCCTTTGTTTTATTGTGTGTGTGTGTGTGTGTGTGTGTGTGTGTGTGTGTGTGTGTGTGTGTGTGTGTGTGTGTGTGTGTGTGTGTTTTTGTTTTGTTTTGTCTGGTTTTTAGTTATATTTGATTAGTTTTTATTACATTAGCAATACCACCCCTATTTTTGTATTAATTTAATTTGATTATTATCTGTAATTATTTAATACTCATATTTTATTTTATCGTTTATCAGTGTGTGTGTTTGATTTTTATTTGTGTAATTATTTTTTGTGTTTTGATTTATTGTTGTTGTCATCGCCAGCGACGTAGCCCTCGCAGGTTGCTGGAGAACACTCCAGGTCATTCACCTGATCTACAAACCCCGTCATGCCATGCATTCACACACCAGTTTCATGTCCATCCAGATTACACACACAGCTGAAGTTCATCATCACTGATTACATTGGCCGTATATACACCATTCCATTCACACACAAGCACCCAGTGCTGAGTCTTGTTTTACCACTGTGAACTTTACAAAGTGTTTTCCTTGTCTTACCTTGCAGTGTTTTCAACCTTTGTTTATTTACACCAATTATTGATTGTTAACCACCCATCTCGTACCCCTTACCTACAAATGAGCACTGAATGTATGATCGCCGGACCTATGGTTTCTGTGTAGTATTGCCAAAAGTGCCAGGAGTAAAAATGTTACTATTTTCCTCTGCGCAGTGTTCCTTATTTATCTTTGTCATTGTATTATCTTTTCATTTCATTATCATATTCATTAGATTATCTTTATTGATTTATTTTTTTTTATCACTGATTAAATGAACCATATATACAGTACACACCTTTCACATGCAAACATCCAGTGCTGAGTCTTGTTTTACTACTGTGAACTTTACCAAGCGTTTTCCTTGTCTTACCTTGCCATGTTTTGACCCATTTACACCATTTATTGATTGTTTGCCGCTCGTCTCAACCCCTTTGCCTGTTACATTGTTTTATTCATTATATTATCTTAATTGATCTATTTTTTTGTGATCTTATACATTGTTTTTTTTCCTCTACCAATGGTCAGACTCCTGGTCTGAGGGCACGATCAAACCGTCTGCAGTGGTTTGCAGAGAAATGCATCACAGTCCAACAGGTCAGTGTGTCTGTCTCTGCTATTGTCTGATTTGCTATAGATCAATAAAGTGTGTATCAGGGTTTAAATCTCTCTGTCCGCAGATGGAGCCGCTTGAGAACATGGTGGACATGACTGTGAAGCTGTTTGAGTGTGACCGAGATGAAATGTACCACTTCTTATTCCGACTCTGCAGTAAGTCTTGTGTATTGGCGTTGAAATTGTAATGGATGAGTGTACCAACTTTACATGAACTTGTTGTTGTTGTTGTTGTCAGAGGAGACCAATGACTGGCGTAAGGCTGAGGCGATCTGGATGAAAATGCAGGAGGAGAATTTGGCTCCGAGAGAAAGGACCCTGCGTCTGCTTGCTGAAATCCTCAAAAGCAATGACCAGGAGGTGCCATTTGAGGTACCCAAGGTAAAAAAAAATTACAAAATCAATGTCCAGTAGGGGTGGACAGATCGATCTTAAAGGTGAAAATCTGGGTATACCTAGGCTAGCTGAATCATAAGAGTTTAGTACATAGAAATGGCCATACCGTGAGCATGAGACACCATTATTTCCTCCTCATGTAAATTCTGCGAGTGTAAAATCCTAGTAAAAATAGGCCTATCAGAAAACAATGCAGACTGTTGCGTTACTCATGGGATTATTCATTAGCATGCTTTCTACATTTGCAAATGTTTTGGACACTTTCTACATCAACAGGACATGTTGAGCAGCCAAGTTATCAGAAGTTCAGCAGCCAAAACACGGACTGATATGTTGCATATGGGACCATTAATATGCACAAATAAGGCAGCTTTGAATGGCCACTTTGTTTCCTAGTGAGAATAAAATAATAATATTTTTCTCCTCATTTTCAAGTTCGTCTAAGTTTATGTTAAACTTACCATGTATGTGGGACTCTATTTTGAAAATGGGAGTCACAGCAAAGTCCCTTTAAGCAAAGAGCATAGAAGTAGTGCAAGTTCTGTGCTTTGAATTAAGCCAGTCTGTATCTAACTGTCTTTTGTTAATTTATCATTATATTATTAGTTTGTCATTACATATTAGTTTATTGTGAGTCAATAAATATGTAAATGGCCGAGTATAAGTGGGCACTTAGACACACTAGATACAAGCTACAGTTTTCAAACATTAGTTTTGTTTTTAAGTAATAATTTTGTGCAAATATTATGTTAGCAAATTCTGTATAATAGAGCTGTAGTAGTAATCGTTTTAATTATTTGGTTTAAAAGTTTTTAACACACTCTTCTAATTACAAGTGCTTTGAGAGCACAAATCACACAGTCTGCTTGTGTTTAGGATTTAGAATTTTCTAATTTAGAGCATTGATGCTGCATGCACCATATATATCTTTCACACTGCTTTCCTTTACATAAACATACATGCTGGTTCAAGTGCATGCTTTTAAATGCTAAAAAGGATCGGTGTCCATATCAGTGATACTGGCTGAGTATTTACTTGGTATCAGATTGATGGCCACCCTTTATATCCTTTTTATAAAAGCAGCATCAGCATTTGGACCCTGCCTTGGTCAAATAAATAAGTTAAAGTTCAGAATTTGAATACCTTTTTTGTTGATGTTTTTTGTGACTTTTATTTAAGGTGTGGTTTGAGGACGACAAAGGGCAGTCCGAGACGTTTTCAGAGAAAGAAGAATCTAGTGCTGTGGGTAAAAAGACTGATGATCCTTCCCGTATTGAGGCCACAATCCGACTCAAACTGCAGTCTCTCTGTAAGAAAGGCAAAGCTCAAGGTTAGTTCTTTAATGCCTAAATTCTAAGTATGATTTCTATGGAGACTAGATGAATTCGGTACAGATGAACAAAGTCACACTATAAAAAAAGAAAAAAAAAATAGGTAACTGTAATTCACTGTCCCAGTGAATTAAAAATATGTTTTAATGTTTTCGTAGAGGTGCCTGTTGTGTTTGTGTTGTCAAGATAACAACGGAGACGTTTGAAGATGGAGGAGGGACTGTTGTGGTTGCTGTTTTGTGTTATCCAGAGCTGTATGACTTCACAAATCTTGAATATCACAGTATTATTAATTATTAAAATTATATTAATATCAAACACGCTCGAACAATATCCAGCTGATCTAGTCGCTGCCTAGCTACATAAAGTACACCGTGCTTCTTTTTTCCTTGCGCCTTGCATTTTTGGAACGTAAAAACGCGTTTGGTGTGATCACCCCCTTAGTCTTAAAGATTTAAAACTATTATCTATAGTTGTGCTCCAAAACAGTGACAAAATTCATACTTAGAAGAAATAAACATCCAAAGTTTGTCATTTCCGCCTAAATGGATCAACGATTTTTCACTTAGTTTTTCATCAAATCTTCTGACCAATCAAATGCTTGTATATCTGGCATGTCCCACCCTCTTCAGTACACTTCACTTTTCAATTGTTGTGCTTGATCTCAACCACTCTCACTGCAAGAGTTGATAAAAACGAAAGGCTATTGGCTGTTTTTCGAAAAGGGGAGGAGCTATTTTATGTTCTGCCCTGTCTTGTTTCAATTGAGATTGTCCAACGTTGAATTTTTTTTTAGTAAAAAGAAAATAAATATATATATACAGGGTTCATAGAGTCATGGAAGACTTGGAAAAGTCATGGAATTTTGACATGGCATTTTCCAGGCCTGGAAAAGTTTTGGGAAAACAGAAAAGCCCACAAAATTTTGGAAAAGTCATGGAAATCTACTTGAATATAATTTAGTTTTCTTTACCTTTTTTCTGTCCTTTTCTGCCAAAAACATGCTCTCACATAGGGGTGCATGATATTAGAAGAATCTGACATTGCAATATTTTGTTTTGCTGCGATATATATATTGCGATATGAATATAATAATCACCAGATGATTTGAACAGCTCTACTTGGGAAGATTTCATTCATATAGATCAACTGCGATAATTAAATCTTTTTCTATGCAGTGCATCGGCATAAAATATAATAAATTACAAGCATATTTAAACGCAACAGAGCAAAAATAAACAGTGCTTTATGGTTTTCTAAGGAGTGTAAAAGTAATCAAATACAATGAAATGTAAAATAACATGGGCATCATTGTATAAATAACCTAAAAAAAATAATAATAACTTGATAAACTCTAATTTTGTGATGTGGCTATTGCGGATACACCGATTGTGATATCAATGCTCAAATGATATATTGTTCAGCCCTACTCTCACATTATTAGTGCTGTGTAAGCATTACCTAAATACATTTTACATAGATATAAAAATAATTTTAAACTAAATATATTGTTGAGTGTTTTATGATATGCTGTAATACATTTGAACGTGCATTGCTTTTTTTATTATTTAGCACATATACGTAGACGTGAAAAATTAGGACATAAAAATTTACTTGAAATTCCTGGAAAAGACATGGAAATTTAGTAGTAAATATGTGTATGAACCCTGTATGTATGTATATATATATATATATATATATATATATATATATATATATATATATATATATATATATATATATATATATATATATATATATATATATATATATATATATATATATATATATACACACACGCACACACATAATTTATATATATATATATATACACACACACATAATATATATATACATAATTTTTTTTATATATATATATATATATTGGTGCTATAGCACATGGCATACCAATGGCAAGATTGTGGTCTTTGTTCCCAATAAAATCCCCATGCCATGCTAGTGCTAATAAAAATGCAGGATTTCTATTGGGGTCTACAGTTAACTCTCTAAATAAGAGTAAAAAACTAATAATACTGTAATTGTTCACACAGAACAACTGTCGGAATAACACAGATAATTGTCTCAGAAGCATTGTGGTATAAATCTTTGAACTCCCTTGGTTAGACATCCTTTCAAAAAATCATTGAACATTAGTATTTGGATGGCTATGATCGGGCAATCTAAAAGTGTACCATAACGTCTCCTCAATGTATGCTCATAACTTTACAGTGTAGTGAATATATGCAATATAATTTTAAAGCAGCAACTACACGGGTTGAAAATCCCTATACTTTTATTTTTTATTAGCAATTAGACATGGTTAATCATATAAAGTCAAGTGATTTCATTCTATAAGTAAAGTGTAAACTCTTCAACACTTGTTTCTGACCCTCAGAGGCCTTTGATATCCTGAAGGAAGTGGATAGCAAAGGAATTGTCCCGGGACCTGCTACATATGATGTCATCATCAAAGCCCTGCTGGCTAAAGGCAACATAGAGGATGCCATCTCTGTCAAGGACATGTAAGTCTGTCATGGCATTTAATATTTCTGTCTTTGCATGGTAAAGATGTTCAAAATGTGGCCTGCCAAATTACAGGTTTTAAGGTCACAGGCTGTAGCCATTGTACTCATTTTGTGCCGTATCAGGAAATCTTCTTGAGTTGAAATGGATGAACACTGATAAGCTCCTACTAGCTGAACACACACACATGCATACATGTGAAGCGAGCAGTCTTATGATTTAAGCCTTTTCAACGTTACCAGATAATCTCTTAGGTTCTCAGAAGAGCTCGACAAGATGCAGAAATAGCAGGCCTTTGTCGATTAGTAATAGATCTTTGCATTGTATTAGTGTTTGCGCTGGTGATCTTTGATTTATCCATAAAGCTCAGAGGGTTTACTGGGTCATATTATGCTTCAGATGATATGTCCTCATGACAGAAACCCATCGCCCCTTTAATCGTGTGCGTGCTTCCAGGAAGTGTTCAGAAAAGTATCTGTACAGGGCTATCACACAGCACTGTTGCTATTGCACTCTGTGTTATCTCACTCTGTTCATTGACTTTTAATGCATGCACGCAGGGCCCAAATTAAGCTGTAGCATCAAGCATCAAATGCGAAAATTGGTGAATATATCAAACATTGTTACTTTATAATTATTATTCCTAACACATTGACATTATAGGCCAATTATTGAATTGCAAAGACTATTTTGTAAAAAAAAAAAAAAAATACATAAGTGGTATGTGTGCGGCTGTGTTCATTCAGTTTAGAAGAAACTTACGCATAGAAGCACTCTGACTGCAAAAGGGAAATATTTTCATGGTTACACTTACATACAGACAATGTATTGTAAGTTGCGTGCTAAGGAAAATATCACACATGAAACGCATGAAATCTGTCAGCATCACAGTTGTCTATAAATGTCAGCTGTCTCTTTCCAGCCCTTAATATAAAGCATTGTAAAACACTAAATTACACTTTTTTTCCCCCCAAAGCAACACACTCTGTGCCCTATGCTAGTTTTCAGAGGCACTAATAAGAAACGTTTGTATATTGAAATTAACAGTATTCTCATATTCAGCATATGCATTAATAAAAATATATCTATTAAGGTGTCTGCAGGGTCTTAGGGTCCATTATATATAGCATCTAAAAGTGCTTCCTACAACAATCCCAACGCGTTGCACAGCTTCCGCTTCCCCGGCGACTGCTGTTGCAACTCAGAATGAATTTCAATATGGATTTTTGGACCACTGAAAAACAATAAGAGCTTGACGGATCATAAATTTCAGGATATCCCCAAACCCCAATTATCAGTTGTTGTTCCATTCTCTAGTGAAACAAAAAAAGTGTGAAGCTAATGGGTCAGTTTTTGTCATGTGACTCGCGGTGCACTGGCGGCATTCTGAAAAGATTTCAACTAAGCTCGCCTGCGTGTCATTCCCAATATGCGCGCAGAAGCCGTGTGCATTGGAAATCACGAACTTGCACGTGCAAAAGATGCCAAATGTGAACAACTCCTAAATTGTTAAATTCACTGAGATGTTGTGCTATAAGTCTTAAATATTGTTAACCAGGTCTTAATTTTCCTATGTCCGTATATAGCTACCCAATCGGGCCAACACTTATCCAATCACAGACAGTCCATTTTAATAAAAGTAAATCAATTAAAACTGGCCGTTAGAAAAAATGGTGTTAAGCCCTGTATAAGTCTGAAATTTCATTCAAAACAGTCTTGAAAGGTCTTAAATTTGACTTGGTTAGACCTGCAGAAACCCTGTTTATAAGTGGAGATGATTAAATTCTTAGCCATTGAAATAATTTCTTTTTCAGTTATATCCTAGTGATTTTTTCAGAGTATTTCCTATTATATATTTTTTCTGTAGAGTCTTACTACTTTCAGTTTGGCTAGAATGAAAAATAAACTATATTTTTTTCAAAAATTGTAGAAATGTGAAGCGCTAAGGTCAATATTTTTGGCTCCCTTAAAGCAGTTTTTTTCAGTTGGCTACAGAACAAATCACTGACTTGGCTAATTAAACTAACTTGCCTAGTTAAGCCTTTAAATTGCACTTTAAAGGTTCAAGAAACCCTCAAGTACTTTTTAAAGATTTTAACAGATTTATGTGCATTGAGCATCAGTTAAGACAACTTTAGCACCTGTCAGCTTTAATTGTGGATAAACCTGGATGTGAAAACACTCGAACTTTTAGAGAGGTTCGTAAAACAACAACAGGGCACAGCAGATTATGTTCTTCTTGGCTTTGTGGCTGTTCATCAAGACAACCACAAGGTTTGTTTGAGCTCGGGTACTCCAAGCTGTATAAGCTCGAAAGCCTACTAGCAATTAAGCATATTAGGTGATGTGCATCTCTGTAATGAGAAGGGGTGTGGTCTAATGACATCAACACCCTATATCAGGTGTGCATAATTATTAGGCAACTTTCTTTCCTTTGGCAAAATGGGTCAAAAGAATGACTTGACAGGTCTCGAAAAATCAAAAATACTGAAATATCTTGCAGAGGGATGCAGCACTCTTAAAATTGCCAAGCTTCTGAAGCGTGATCATCGAACAATCAAGCGTTTAATTCAAAATAGTCAACAGGGTCGCAAGAAGAATGTGGAAAAACCAAGGCGCAAAATAACTGCCCATGAACTGAGAAAAGTCAAGCGTGCAGCTGCCAAGATGCCACTTGCCACCAGTTTTGCCATATTTTAGAGCTGCAACATCACTGGAGTGCCCAAAAGCACAAGGTGTGCAATACTCAGAGACATGGCCAAGGTAAGAAAGGCTGAAAAACGGCCATCACTGAACAAGCTGAAACATCAAAACGTCAAGACTGGGCCAAGAAATATCTCAAGACTGATTTTTCTAAGGTTTTATGGACTGATGAAATGAGAGTGAGTCTTGATGGGCCCGTGGCTGGATCGGTAAAGGGCAGAGAGCTCCAGTCCGACTCAGACGCCAGCAAGGTGGAGGTGGAGTACTGGTTTGGGCTGGTATCATCAAAGATGAGCTTGTGGGGCCTTTTCGGGTTGAGGATGGAGTCAAGCTCAACTCCCAGTCCTACTGCCAGTTTCTGGAAGACACCTTCAAGCAGTGGTACAGGAAGAAGTCTGCATCCTTCAAGAAAAACATGATTTTCATGCAGGACAATGCTCCATCACACGCGTCCAAGTACTCCACAGCGTGGCTGGCAAGAAAGGGTCTAAAAGAAGAAAAACAATTGACATGGCTTCCTTGTTCACCTGAACTGAACCCCATAGAGAACCTGTGGTCCATCATCAAATGTGAGATGTGTCTGGGAGGCTGTGGTTGGTGCTGCACGCAATGTTGATGGATTCTGTCAGTGTTTTGATCTGTTCACCATGGATGGCAGGCTTTTGAGTGTCCTTGCAAAGAAAGGTGGCTATATTGGTCACTGATTTGTTTTTGTTTTGTTTTTGAATGTCAGAAATGTATATTTGTGAATGTTGAGATGTTATATTGGTTTCACTGGTGAAAATAAATAATTGAAATGGGTATATATTTGTTTTTTGTTAAGTTGCCTAATAATTATGCACAGTAATAGTCACCTGCACACACAGATATCCTCCTAAAATAGCTAAAACTAAAAACAAACTAAAAACTACTTCTAAAAACATTTAGCTTTGATATTAATGAGTTTTTTGGGTTCATTGAGAACATGGTTGTTGTTCAATAATAAAATTAATCCTCAAAAATACAACTTGCCTAATAATTCTGCACTCCCTGTAATATTACGCTGTAATCTCTCGGCTGTGTATTTAAAACATTGCGTTTCCTTTGTTTTCATTCTGGCTTGTTGCATAAGCGAATGATGTATCTCTGTAAACCAATAGCGATCAGCTGCGCGTCTTGCTCCTCCTTTTGTACCCATTACAAAGGGTGCCAAAAATGTGGTACGGTACGGTTCTGTTCGGTACTCCTTTTGTCAGTGAAACGGCCATAACTGAAAGAGGGGGGTTTCATAACTCTTTAAGCTGAATACTGGTATCTCACAAAATAAGTAACAATATGTCATGTATTGTCATCATAGCAAAGAAAAAACTTTTCTAATTAGTTATTGGAAATTTGTTATTAAAACTATTATGTTTAAAAATATTTTGAAAAAAAAATCTCTCCATTAAACAGCACTTGGGAAATATTGGAAAAAAATCACAGGTCTAATAATTTTCTTCAGCTGAATAGCACAAATCATCTATACCACACCAAGATCTAACAGCAAGCTTGCTATATAGATTAAAATCTAATCTCAAAATATATCTAAATTGTTTCAGTATAATAAAACCATATTTAGTGTTTATTACTTAAAAGGTGTGTGTGGTAGAAGGCAAGCAAATGTTTGGCTCTACATTGGTTTGGCCAGCAGCTTCTTTAAAACCAGATTAAGAGGATTGGGAATGGAAGAGAGAAGCGAGAGATGGGATTGTCCAGCACTTAGAGGACCAGGCGAGAGTAAGGAGAAGGACATGAGGATTTTCTTAGGATTGATAAGAGTAACTCTGACTCTGGTCGCTGGGCCAATCTGCCGTATATGAGTGACTGTTGGCGGCTCACGGTGGAGATAAGAAACGGGGGCTGATGCTCAATTGGGGCGACCGGATTAATCTGGTCAGTGAGGGTTATAAAAAAAGAAGACTTTGATTGAGGTTTAAGTGACGTAAACGGACGGTCGAGGGAGCATCCAGATTTGTAGGATTTATTGAGTCTCACACACATGCATGCACACAATTTCACGATGTCCACAGTGAAGAAATGGCTCTCGGCATCAACACCCATATATAACGACAACATGATGTTTTATTCATAAACACAACTAGAGTTTTCAAACTACAGTTAGGTTCAACTAAAACTCCTCTTCTTTTTGTCTTCTCAGTGCTGTCGGTCATATTCCTTCATTCATTTTAAGTGACGTGGCCAACAACCTACTCATGATCTCTTATGTGAAGAAATGCCAAATGAAAGGTGAGTTGGAGTTGAATATGCCAAGGTTTCTTCCCGGGTTTACTTCTGTTAATCTTGACCACACAATCTCCTCCTGGTGTTAGATTCTGTGCGGGTTCTTCAGGATATGTTAAAGGCTGACCAGATGCCCAGTCAATTGGCCATCACTCGACTGGTTCAGGGTCTCGCTGCTGAGGGAAACCTAAAGGATATCCAGGAGGTGGAGGCCATGACGAAGGCTTTTGGCTCCGTCAATCTGTCCAATATGTTATTTGTCAACAATACAGCTCTCGCTCATTTAAAAAAGTAAGTTTCTTGCCAATGAAAGTATTCCTGTTATTTCTCATGCTCACGTAAGTTGCCTTGCACTGTTTATGTTCCTGTCACCTCAAATGGATTGAATTGTAATGAAACTTTTAGTCAGCCTGAGCAGTTTGAATCACAATTTATGTCCAATATTTCTATGATATTTAATGAAGGAAGTTTCTTTTGCTAACCAGGGGTGCGTTTCCCAAACAACGACGTAACTCACGGCTGAACTATCATAGTTCGATGCATCGTTTGGAAAAAGAACGATGTAGTGACGAGTGTTCCCAAAACCCCTAGTTTCTCTGTCGCAAATCCATCGCTTGAACCACGTTAGTTATAGCGTTAAACGCCCATAATGATGCTCTAAACGGGGTGGAGTAACAACTTTTTTAGAGAAGAACCCCATCATTTCTTTGTGCAAATTATATTTTTTTACACAACCACGCATTTAAAATAAAATCCAATATTAGTTTTGGTAAAAACATGCACTCGCTTTCCATATTCATTGAAATATGTCAAATGGCACATATAGGGCCTGTGTTTGCTTTACTAATATTATTGAGATGTTAACATTAAATATTCTATTCTAAAACATAAAATCACTTACAAAAGCTAACACTATTGTAATATCATATATAAATCATATAAATAAATAAATAATGAGGCTATTTATTATAAATATATTTACTTTAATAATAATATTATTGATGATGATGATGATGATTATTAGTATTATTATTATTATTATTATTATTATTAAGTAGGATTTTGTTTATTTAGTTTAAATTTTTTTGAAAAGTCTATTTTTACAATTTGACACATGTAAACCACAGAAGAAAGTTCTAACCAACAGGCCCATGTCATATACAGTACAAATACTTAATAAATTACCCAATATAAATTAAAATAATTAACGTATGCTATGTTTTTTGTTTTCACAAGCTTTGGAGACGTAACATAAATTCCGCTTTTAAATAATAGGTCACCTGTAGCTTTCGCCATGAGGCTGTATTCAAATGATATCAATGTTTTCAAAGTGCACTGCAAAGGGAGCACAATTGTAAACATGAAGATCGCTGAAACTGAACTGTAAAAATACTTTGAAAGCAAATTAGACCTAAGAGAGATGACCTTAATGCTTTTTTTTTTTTTTAATAATTCCAACTTTGAATGTTAGAATGTTCTAAATGAAAAGGGCATAGGGGGGATAAGTGGGAATAGAAGACAGCAGGAACTATGCTTCTAACTACAGCTCCAGAGGTGTCATTTCAAGTGCTCAAGTTTGCGACGCAGTTTGCGAATGTTCGTTGGAGCGATGGATTTGGAAAACGGCAAATCAACAAAATATCTTTGTAACGACGGAACTTGCGACCTTAGTTGGCTAACGATGGTTTTGGGAAACGCACCCCAGGTGAGGCTACATTTATTTGATCCAAAATAAATAATAAAAAGCAGTGTTTTGGTGAAGGACAAATTCAGTTTAAAATAACTTTTGGGATTTTATTGTATTTTAAAATCTAATTTATTCATGTGATGGCAAAAATGAATTGTTAGAAACCATTACTACGGTCTTTAGTGTCGCTTAAACCTTCAGAATTAGTTTTAATATACAGATTTTGTGCTCAAAAAACATTTTCAGATGTTATAAACACTGCAAAGAGTTATGCCTTAATGTTTTGATGGAAAACATCTCACCCTCATGTTGTTTCAAACCCCTGAGACCTTTGTTTGTTAACTCAAGATACTCATTCATTCATTTTCTTTTCGGCTTAGTCCCTATATTAATCAGGGGTCACTACAGCAGAATGAACCACCAACCTATTCAGCATATGTTTTACGCAGCTGATGCCCTTCCCGCTGCAATCCATCACTGGGAAACACCCATACACTCTCATTCACACACATACACTACGGACAATTCGTTTGTTCAATTCAGTTCGTTCAATTCACCTATAGTCCTATGTCTTGCTTGTGTGGGAAACCGGAGCTCCCAGAGGAAACCCACGCGAACACGGAGAGAACATGCAAACTTCACACAGTAATGCCAACTGACACAGCCGAGGCTCGAACTAGTGACCTTTTTGCTTTGAGGTGACATCGCTACTCACCGTGCTGCCCTAAAATAAGATATTTTAGAATTCTGAGGTATACATCAGTAGTGTGGCCGAGCATGACACGTGAACGCGTGCACTATACCAAAGTCCCTTTAAGGCATATCATTGGGCAGTATGCTCTGGCATTCTGTCTAAACGGGCAAACATCAAATTCTCCCAAACTGTTTACCAAGCTTACGATTACATTTCATATTTGGAACCACCAATAAGGTTAAACGACATCTGTCTCATAAGTTTTGTTTGTAAACGTCCGAGTCAAAGAAAATTGGCAAATTTTCTGGTTGCTCAAGGTAATGCGCATGTGCACTTGAAAGGAATGAGATCACAACACTAGACTCATTTATGGCCGTTCTACACATTATTATCCTCTGGATAATGACCGTCTGATCGCGCTGCTCTTCTGAAGTGATCCATAATTTGGTCTTGATGGTGAATCTTCTCCAGAAATGACAGCAACACTTTGTTTACAAGTTTGTGGGCGTTTGAGTAGTTGTTGCTGTCATGTGATGTGCGTTTGACAGGATGGGCTGTACCTTGCATTCGTTTCATACAGATAACATAACCAGAAAACCTTTGTTTTCAAGAGCACTTATTTTAAAAGAACAGATTTCAAGCTTTATGTGGATATATTTCTTATGTTTGTGAAGCAAGTATTGGCTGCGATTCCAGCGTGTTCGTTGACCACCAAACTGTCGTGAATGCACACGTCTGATCTAAGTTCTCCCTTATAGAAATGTCAGTCTTTATCAATCGCTGATTGGCTCCTGTACTAGAAGGCAGGGCTTCATTCGCCATATTGACCATTACACTTTTCCCCCTTCAAAACTATACGAGTGACATGTTTTGTGTATTCAATAGTCTTTGACTGTTCTGACACTAAGGAGAAGAAGCTGTTAAATAAATCATTATTTTTGTTTCATGTGCACACAAAATAGCTTAAAGTGGATAGCTTAATAATTCTCCCGATTGAACCACTGAAAATGGTATGTGGTCTGTTTTGAGGATGTTTTTTGGTATTGTTCTGGACTTTGAGCGTCTTTGAAACCTTGCTGTCTATGGAGGATTAGGGAGCTCTCTGATTTAATTTAAAAAATTTCATTTGTGTTCTGAAAAGGAATGAAGGTCTTGGAGGTTTGCAACTACAGAAAGGAGAGTAAATAATAAGTTTTATTTTTGAGTGATCTAACCCTTTAATTTAATTTGAAATGTGTATTTTCTTTCCATTTTTAAAGTATTAGATACTTAAAAAAGAAAACTTTTATACAGTTGTTTACTTGCACTTCTACACTGGTTCCTACTGCCATAGAAATATGTCAATCTTTCTAAATTCATTCAGGTTTTTATGCTAAAATTGCACAGTGCATTTCCAGTTTAAGGGAGAAATCCAAAATGTGCACTGTTGCTGTACCTGAAATGATTGGGGATGGGAAATAATGACCTCGTCGCCCTGTCAACTACCAAAATGCCCTGTTATCATGTCAGCATTGCCATTCCCTATAATACAGCTACAAGTCTCTTTGCCACTCGAGCAAGGCTCACAATACTTCAAATGAGCAGTCAGTCAGATGTTTTTAAAGTGGATGCTCTGTTAAATGAAATGCAACAAAATTCAGCACCACATACCTGACGGCTGGAGGAAAGCAGATGACATGGAGGTTAAGATTGTGATTGACAAAGACTTGATTACAGACTTATTGTTATCTCAGAAACTCTGAACCACACGCTCTGCATTTCTAACAAACTCAACGCTAGCAGACTGTCTGGCGGGCGAGATTAGATTCTGTCTGCACAAACTTCTTTTTTTGTGTGCAAACAAATTCATGAAAAGAGCAACAAACTGGCTTTGTTTTTGGTAAATACCATGAAATGTGACCTTTTAGAGCTTTAACCTTGACTTAAAATTGGTGTCGTCAAAGGTTTGTTGTAATAGAAAGGAGCGGCCTTTTCTCGCACCTCAATTTCATCTTGCTGTTCTTTCATCGTATCTTACCTTTCCTCAGTCCTCTTCACCCCTCTCTCCCCCACATTATTATTAAAGGCTCAGATCTGCTGTGATGGCTATGACTTTGTAGTCTGAATAATTCACAATGGGCCGCACTAATGTGGTGGCCGAGTTCCGGAGCCCCGTCTCGCCTCTTAACCAGTCAGTTTGGCTCAGTTGCACACAGCACACGTGTCAGTGTTGCTCAGGTCCACCGGGGGGTCAGAGTTCACCCCCGACAGGACAGAGATGCACAATCAGCCATGAGGAACGCTTTGCTCTTCCGCTGTCCTATGCTGTCTTTACACTTTGGGAATGGTGGGGAATGACAATCTGTGGCTGGGACGCGAATATTAATGCAGGCCATGAAAGTTTTATGCACTTACTGTTCTGTAAATGAAGGTCGGGGGAAGCAGAATGGAATGGAAATTTTCACATGACCGTTTGCTGGCTTTTAGTTACACTCTTTGAACTTTAAAAGTGCATGTTTTGTGTGCGCTATCTTTTTCAAATGTGAAGATTTAAAGGGATAGTTCTCTCAAAAATGACTATTTCCTCCCCATTTACTCACTCAAGTGGTTCTAAACTTTTCTGAATTTCTTTGTTCTGTTGAGCACAAAAATATATTCTGAAAAATTTGGGGAAAAAAGCAGCCATTGAACATCCATAGTAGGAACAAAAATACTATTTTTCCAACATTCTTTAGTATATCTTTATTTGTGTTCAACAGAAGAAAGAAGCTCAAGCTGTTTTGGAACAAGTCTTCCAATAAGTGTTTGAATTCTACAGAATTACTGAACTGAACAATGGGTTTTCAAAAGAGTGTCTATTTCCTAAGACCTTGGTGTCCGCTGGGTCTTAAAAAATCTTCAAAAACAAAATTTTAGGCCTTAAAAATTCACTGATATATTGTGTTGTAGGTCCAGGGTGTCCGCGGAGTCTTAAAGGATTTAAAGTTGCTAAATTAATTATGAGAAAATTAAGGCCCTTAAAAGGTATTAAAAAGTCTTAATCGCGTTTTTACGAGGTCTTAAATTTTGTTCAAGCTTTGTCCAAAGTGTTTCCAAGTCACTCCAAAAAGGCATAAATATATTTATTTTCCTCCTAATATTAACCAGTTGTGCTCGATCCACACGATTAGTGGCACGTCCATCCTCCATCTGGGTGATGTCACGTAATTTGCGACAATCGCGGGAAAGTGATGTGACGCTCCCCACATGTAACGAAACCATAGAGCGAAACAGACGGCAAAATGGGAAAATGTAAGTTTGCGTACTCCTGGTTGGAGAAAGACGAGTTTAAACAGTGGCTGAAACCTGTCTGAAAACAACCACATAATTTATTCTTTCAAGCTTTGTTTCTTCTAAGCTTATCCGAGTTCTGTTGTGTGGTTGTGCTCCATTGATTTATTTAACTACAACTCTTTATTAAGTTAAAGGTTTGATACTGATTAGAACTTGAAGTGGCGATGAGGTCTTAAAATATTCTGAGAGGGTCTTTAAAAAGTCTTAAAAAGGGATTGAAATTACTTTTGGGATTTCTGCATATACCCTTAGGTCTGAATTCATTTAAACAACCGTCGGTTCTTCATACTTCGCTTAAATGATCTAAGATGATTTGACAGATCCTGGATGTTTTAATTTTGATAACTGATCTCTGGCTAATTTTGTTCTTCAAACAATTTCTCGAATCAGATTAAAATGTCTGAATGAACTGATCTGAGATCGCTGCATGGGTTATGAAGGACAGATCTATCGATCCTCGAAATCATGATCAGCAATGCAACAAATGACATCATCTGATTAATATTTAATTATCCATGTGAGCAAATTTGTAGTAAACGGTTTGTTAAGATCTGCAATAACTTTACACATTTGTTGTGGGCTGCAGGCTTTACACTTTCATGTGTCAAGAGTATTTAACAATTTATTTAGTTTTACATATAGAGCAGATTTTCTTTATTATAGTAGCCTAGGCCTATTCAGTTTCTTAATTGGTGTAAGGAATATAAATTAATTTGCATCAAATTATTTTGATATTGGTAAAGGTGTCTGCAACTTTTGTGAAGCATAAAATCACCGTCATATTAGCTGTCAAAACGTACACGATTGCATGAATTGTTATTTCTTTAAATAAAACTGTCGAATAGGCTATGTGTGTCTATTATCATACACATATTGTACTAAACCACCCCTTGACAGTCTTTGTACGTTTATTTCGGAGTGCAGATTGCATATGTTTTATTTATAATTTTATACTATTTTACTATTTTCCCAAGTGTATAACAACTCCTGTAAGAAAATATCAGCAATCAGGACATACTTTCAGTATTACCTTTTCTTGAAATGACCTGATCTAATCCTGTTTATATGAAATAAGCTTGCTCCCAAGCAGGTTTGTGCTACCAGACCTGTTGCTATGACAACAACTCTCAGATGAGTTTTGAAGAACAAAACGATCCTGGATCGTATCAAATAGTCAATAACCAAATCCAGCTTATTGAGTAATATACTTACGAAGAACGGCCCCAGGTCTTAGTTCAGGTAAAGCTACCCAGTCATGCCAACGTCCATCCAATGACTAACAATACATCTCAGTAAAACATAATATTTTTATTGCAAAGAGATACAACTCATTTTTTCAGCAAATTCGCCAAATTAAATTATAATACCCCGCCTATTAGAAAAAAAATCCTTAGTCTTTAACCCTGTCTAAGCCTAAAATGTCATTCTTAATGATCTTAAAAGGGTCTTTAAACCAAACTTAAATTTGACTTGATGAAACCTGCAGGAGACACTTGAAAATGTGTCCAAGAATTTCAATGGCCACCTGTTATTTTAGGAGCATTAACATTAGTTTTATGCCTCTCTAAGATATTAGTTTTTTGAATATGTCTATATATTAAAATGTTAATTTGTATTTGTGACACCTAACATTTGTGAAAACTTACAAAACTACTTGGCCAAATTTTTTTTTACATGGAATAGGAGTTTTATTTATCCTTGCCATAAATATACATATATTAAAAAAAATATTATTTATATTATAATAATATATAAAATATATTAATAATAAAATATATTATTGTATGTACCTATATAAAATACTTGTATATTAGTGCACTAATGTTTGTGCCACATTACTTTCATTTTTTTTATTCATTCTTACATTTTTGTAATGCTTAATCCATTAGTATGTGCAAGCTCTTTAGTCACAGTACATTTTTTAAAGCTAAAATATAATTGTTGTTGATAAGGTGGAAACGTAGTACAGCACTTTTCAAATATTTATGTACTTTAACAGAAAAAAAAAAATTAATTAAAACAAATATATATATATATATATATATATATATATATATATATATATATATATATATATATATATATATATATATATATATATGTTGCACTTCTTTCAAAGTTAAGATATAAGTGTGAATTGGGTTCAGTGCTCACTTCTATTCAAGATTGTCAAACTTTGAGAACTCTCTGATAAAGAAAGAGTCTGCATTAAAGCACTTCACGATGCTCGATGGTCTTTTTTTTTTAAATGTGACTGGTGGTCAAATAAGTTTGTCTGTAAAAGGTCTTTCTCTCTCTCTCTCTCTCTCTCTCTCTCTCTGCAGTGGAGACGTGGACAGTGCAGTGGACATGTTGCAAACCTTTTACACTGAGAACACAGAGAGGCAGAACAACAGTATTGCTTACATCTTCCGGAAAGTTTTAAATGCTAATAATGATGCCGCGCTGGATAAATGTAAGTGACACACACACATACCATCTCTTTTTATAGTTTCACTGGTTCTCACTCAGTGGGCAAATCAGCAAACTCAAAAAAACAAAAATTTTAGAATGTCGTATTGACATACTTAAAAAGGAATGTATGTGTACCCTAAAAGTTGATAGTGGAATCTTATTGCTGCTGTAATGTCATATGCACCATTTAAGGCTAGGTACTCCACCTGTGATAAATTGATCTACTGTCCTGAATTGTAATTGTGCAATACCATTTTTGCACTTTCTTGTGATTGTGAAGAGGGTCAATTAAAGGGATAGTTCACCCAAAAATGAAAACTGACTCACTGTTTATTCTCCTACAAGTGCTTCAAAACATTTCAGTTTCTTTCTTCTGTTGAACCAAAAAGAATATATTTTGAAGAAAGCTGAATACCTGTAACCATTGACTCCCATAGTAGGAAAAACAATGCAAGTCATATTATGGAGGTCAATGGTTACAGGTTTCAATCTTCTATCAAAATATCATGTTTTTTGTTCAACAGAAGAAATAAACTCTTAAAGGTTTGAAACAAGTAAAGGGTAAGTAAATAATGACAAAATAAATAAATTGAAATCATTTTAATCAAAAATAAATAAAAAACTGACATTTGCTTATTTTAGTTAGTCTCATCCAGATCAATTGACAGCCATAAGAACACTGCAAGAAAGTCCTTCACAAGTGTTTTTAAACATATTGACAATTCAAGTTTATTTAAATATTTCATCAAATGATGATTCTGAATTTGTTAAGAAATTATTATTTTTTTGTCTATTTTTAATTGACAATTGAATGGGGAAAGAAATCTCTTCCACACAGCATCATTCATGGTAAAAACTACAACAGTATCTGATCATATTTAAAGCTCCTCCAGTTTTTATTCTTGATTAATGAAACTGTTCTCGCCAAATGCTTGTGTTTTCATTCGCCTTTTGCCAGTCCAGTTCAATCATTCCTGCCTTCAGTATTCAGCAGAGAGCAGTGGCCTAGCTTGATCATTCTTATTTATTTTAAAGGGCACCTGTGATGAAAATCATCTTTTGTAAGCTGTTTGGACAGAACAGTGTGTAGGTATAGTGTGTCCAAAGTCATATTGGAGTAATAGAAACACAAGTCTCTTTTTTAAATTTCCTGATGTTAAAATAGGATCTAAGTCCCTCCCGTTTTGGGGTCCACCACAATGTGACGTAGGAGTGCGCTTTCCGAATTGCATAGTAAGGCTTATAATAATATCTACAGACAGGACGTGCAAAGCAACTGGGATTAAAAAAAACTGTTCAGCTCTCTGTAATCAGCTGCACCTTAAAATGAGTTTTTAGAAGTTTAAAATGTGGACAGTAAAATCGCTACGTAATTCATCACCACAGCCGCATAGTGTCAGTACAATTATAAAAGTAGACGCTTCAATTCCAGTTTGTTCACTTAAATCAGGTTTATTTTGTACATAAACATAACGAATGTCCATACAGCAGTGGATATTAACATGTATCCTGTCATATTTTCTGTACAAAAACAGTGCAAAGCTAAGTGTGTGTATGCGTGTGTGCGTGCATGCAACAAATATACTGTTATCAAATAACCATCAGGAAAGTTCTTACTTTAGTAGGGCAGATCTGCTTCATTCTTGTTGGTCACTGTGCTGTTTATCTACTTAAAGGCTACACGCATCAGAGAAATACAGAGAGATTTCTGTGGCTCTGACACACACATAGGAACGGTGGCTGGAGAGAACTAGTTCATTTGCATTAAAGGCACAGCCAACAAAAACAGCTACAATGTCCTAACAGCGCAAATTTCCCAGATCCAGAAAGGTATAATAAGTAATCTGATGGGTGTTTTGGGCTGAAACTTTACAGACACACTCTTGAATCTTAAATCTTGAAAAAGGTGCACTTTAAATTAAATGACTACAGGAACGAGGTGACTCAATTGGCAATGCTCTGGGAAGTGACGCACATCCTGAAATCCATAAAATGAGCTTTTTAAACTGCAGCAAATAAAAAAAGTACATTTATTTTTATTAAAAGTTTGTGTGGTCAGAGATAAATCTTCGTTAATTTTGAGCCCTGAAAAGTCATGTGAAATAAAAACTACAGTAATTGCAGCGTGACATTATGAAACCACAACTCATTTGCTTATGCGCATTGAGCAAGCTCATACACAAAGTAAAATGCATGTAGACTTAACACAAAATCTAAATCAAGTCATTTTAGCATGTCAAAGTCAAATTTATGCATATAAAATTTATTTTCCTAACAACAAAAATGTGCCTAGTGAAAATGGCGAGCGGCTAGTAATGTTAGAAAACTACTAGCCAAAGTGGCAGGTGATCAAAAAAGTTAACGTCAAGCCCTGTGTATCAACATTATGTATATTTAATTATCAGCAGAGAAGGACCACCATCCCAAATGCGGAAGCAAATGGTCAAATTTGATTGATTAAAGATCAAAATCTTCCAAACAATTCAGTGAATTAACTTGCTCGGATTAATTGTTTACCTAAAGAATAACAATGTGCGCTAGCAGAATAACCATTGCAAATTATTATTTCACACAGACTTCAGATACACTGCTTGACTCTCATTCAAGGACTCCTAAAGTCGAAAAAACACAATCGATGCACACTTTTACACAACTAGTGTTTTTGGGTTCTTCTGAACTGACTTGAGTTTTTGTTAGGAGAAACATTACAGCAGCCCACTGATGTGTTGTAACACAGTAATCACCGCTGTGCGCCTGTGATTGATTGACATCTCTTTCTGCGTCCAGTGAGTGCCATGGCGGAACGGCTCTGCAATCAGTTTGCCTCCTACAGAGCAGCTACTGACCTCTTCCTGGTTTACATGGACAACGGCAGGACAGAAGAAGCCAAATTCCTCCTGCAGGTACAGTCTCTCACAAAGCCAGAAATGCACGAGGACTCTGTGACCTTGCTAAATTGCTGAATGTAATTTGAGTTAGTTTTAAAGCCGGCTGACCCTTTTGCTAACTACAATTCCGCCACAAGTGATCGCTGCTCCTTTTGACCTCTCGCTTTCTCATATTTTAATCATCCATTGCTTTTTATGCGCTTAGATTGACTTGTACTAGCAAGATCTTCCCTTTTTCCTCTTTGGAAAAGCACTTTAGTGAGTTGAGGAACAAAAATGGCTGCATTAAGCTACCGCTAAACCCGAGAGCGAGTAAAATCCTTTGAGATGTTGAAATAACAAGAAGCTTTCCTGAGATGGAATGCTAAATATCCAAAGATGTTTTTTTTTTTTACATGAAGTTTTAGATCAGCACGTTCAGTTAGTATAGGTGTCAGAATGGCATCAGAGTTGCCAAGTCTCAAGAGTGAAGCCGCTGGACTGTAGTTTTAATTGCTCTGATTGTTATGAAGGCGCTCTGTTCATTTTAATATAGCAGCCGCTTAAAAGCCTCCCAGGCCCCTTGGCTTTTAATTCAGCAGATGCACAGAGACACACACACAGCCTTCACGACTGGCTTGTAATGTGACCTCATTGCCACTGAACCCAGAGAAAGCGCAGGGCAGTCCAGCAGTTTCACACACACATACTAACAAGACAAGATGATGTTTTCCTTTAGAAGAAGTACAGACTTTTTTTTTTAAAGCAACACGGACGTTAAATACAAATGTAAAATATATATAAGTTGATATTCTTTATTTACACATGCACATATTGTGTGTTTTCGTTTGAACTAGGGCTTCAATTTGTAATTAAATTGTTTAACTATTCGATTGCAAAACATAATCGATGAAATTTGTAGCAATCGATGTTTCATTTTAAAAAAAAATATATACATTTAATGCTTCACTTCCTGTCTGTATTTTTATTTGATTTGCTCATTATATTTATTTTAATTAACATGCAATATGCAGCTTGTTTTATTTCATCTTTGAATTATATTATTAGTTAATGTAATTTCTGGTGAAATAAAAAAAAATTCCATAATTTCAATTTAGAATATAGTGCAGTAGCTTATATGTTTATTGCAATACACAACATAGTGTGTGTGGCTGTGTTTGGCTTTTATACAAGCTTTACTGCTCTGTTGCATTTCAGTCACAAAACCTTCAAAGAAAATGGAATAAGCTTCATCCGATTAATCAGTTAATCAATCGATTACAGTAGTAGATTAATGGATTATTAAAAATGAATCAATAGCTGCAGCCCTAATTTGAAAACAGAAGAAGATACTGAGCAGAATGTTGGTAACCTGACAGTTGATGGTACACATTGCAAGGGTGTAGATTTGCTCTTGACATTGGTGGGGACATGCATCCCTATAGCGAATGCATAGAACAGCACAGATTCTTTTTCATGCTTTTTAAAATCCTGAAAGGCTTTAAACATTTAATAATAGGAATATCAATGAAACACACCCCATGCTGCAAAATTCAATTTACATCATTTTACTGCAATCTGGCTTTGAGGAGGTATGAATGTAGAGAGATTTAGAGTGGCATGTGACGCAATTTAACCGTTTTATTCAGATTATTATTTTTCATAATCATGAAAGCCAAAATCGAAACTGAATTTCGATTAATTGCACAGCCTTGGTTAATATTATTATGGTGGACTCCAAGCGAACTTCACTTTAAAAACTTGACTTTTTGAAAAGTTGTTACTTATGTCCACGTCTTAAAGTGAAGGAGAATTGGAAAAATTGCTTGTTTTGGTGCTTCTCACATTCAACAGCATTAATAAGCCTAGCCAATCACACTGTCCTTGTTTTGTGGGAGGGAGGACCTGAGAAGAGAACGTGATTTAACCCTTTCTGCATGTTACTAAGTGTTGACGGAGCATTACTTTATTTTGAAGGTGATTAAATTATTGGTGGGGACATTTCAGTAATCGCTATATATTGGTAGGGCCACATCCCTTCCATCCATGCCAAATCTCGCTCTTGACTCATTGACTTTTGTAGAAAAAGGTACTATTAAAATCTATCGCTGCCATGAACTGCTTGGTTGCTAGCATTCTTACTAACATACAAACATCTTCTCTTGCGTTGAAGAATAAAACATGTTTGGTAAAAAGTGTAAGGTGAGTAAATGATGAAAGAATTTGTATTTTTGAGTGAACTTAATTTAATCGTTCACCCAAAAATGAATCCTTAAAAGTCGTCTACTCACTCTCATGTTGTAAACCTGTAAAGCTTTTGTTCATTTTGGAATTGCAATTAAAAATGATATCTTATGTATAAACAGAGATTTTGGAAAGGTCAGTTATTTTTCATGCTTCAAAAAGTTCTTGAAGAGAAAGGTAATCTGTGAGAATGAATTGGTGTAATCTTAGTCTTTTATTATGAAAAGATATAATTAACATAAATAAATATGTCTAACTGATGAAGCTTAAAAGTGTACATTTTATGGACTTTCAGAAGAGGCACAGAAGCCTCAGGTTATATATATATAGTCACGGGTTTGGGGAGTAAATAAATAACAACAAAATGTTTATTTAAAGAGCCCCTATTATGCGTTAAAAAGATCATATTTTGATTTTGGGGGTCTCCAACATCAGGCTGATATGCATGCAAGTTCAAAAAACACTTTCATTGTCGTATAATATGCATTTATTTTTACCTGTTTATCCCAACGACCCCTGTATGATTTGTTCAGTGACTCATTTGTTCTCAAACCCCTCCCTTGTGTGATGCTAATCTGCACTGATTGGTCCGATGACCCAGTCTGTTGAGATTGGTTGACTGTGATCAGCTCGAGACAGAGAGAAACTCTCACCATGGTTTATCAGCATTGTTGAAGTAGCCAGAGTATATGTGTGAGCCCAGTGCAGGAATGCATTAAAGCAATACAGTTAAACACCAGCATATTGCTCTATTCTTAACCATAAGTAAAAACATTCCATATTAATCCACACAGCGGCAAAAGCTGAACTATTTTGAAACTTGCTCAACACACCTGTGTAGGAAAAGCTGATGGTGGCCATGGCAACGACAAATGGTATCGCAAGTTCACAAATGCATTTAAATTCGTGAAGAATTCGGCATGCGTCGTGTTTTCATTGTGACTTTAGATGCGATATTTGAATATAAAGAGTTAACCAGATACAGTACAAGCAGCAAGAAGCGGTTACAAAACACAAATACATATTTTGCAAGCTAGAGAAAACAAGGAGCAACCATTTTAATTGTACTTACACTTGTGAACTGGAGGAAGAAACTGGTCCATATAAACTGTCTACTGATAAAGTTCCTGTCAAGCTCTGACAAAGTCCCATACATTAATATTCTTTTCTGATCCGTCCTTTAATAAACGGTCGACGAATCTCCCGTTGCAGGGTAGATTATTGCATTAATCAGCAGAACGTTCACACATTAATGTTCACTCATCGTCAGTCATGATCAATCCCACACACATACCCGCACTCTGCTAGTGTTTGAAGGGAAAGGCGCGTTCACGTTTTACCGGATCTGGCACTTCATATTTGGTATTGTTTCGTGTCGACGTTGATACGAACAGGTAAAAAATCCTGACGAACGACGAATCATTTAAATGACTCGCAGTCGAATATTTTATTAAAAAATCTATATTTTTAAAAAAGAATTTCAGATTTAACCCTCAGCTGGATGTTAGGCTGTGCAATTAATCGAAATTCAATTTCAATTTTGACATCTAACGATTATGAAAAAGCATTAATCGAAATAAAAAAAAATTATTGCATCATATACCGCCTCCTTTCCATATGTACACATTTATTGCTCTGCAAAGCTCAGTTCCACCTGAAAATAACTAAAAGCATGTACTGTAATGTAACTTTTGCAGCATGGGATGCGCAACATTCATTGATGTACATTCGAATCATTCATGTTTTTAAAAGCGCGAAAGAGATCGCAGAGCACACACATCTAAAGTCATCTTAATGTGAGCGCTTTAATGGTCAGATACATGCAAAATTGTGGCAAAATGCGGTGTTTAGTGATTATTCATATTAACCCTCATTTGTGTAATAAACAAAGGAGTTGAGAATCAAAAGACATGTGAAAGTGAAACCATAAATCAGAACCGCACTGCTCTTAAAGTGACTGCGCAATATTCCTGCTGCTGAAAAGGACAAAATCACTCGCTGCTCTTGACTGAAGGACTTTTGTAGCTATAATTAAAGTTTTTTTTCTTATGATAAAGATGCTTAAAGCACAGTTTGTTTCGTATTTTTTTCTATTGTATTTATTTTCCTTATTTACAGAGAGGAAAATAACTGTATATATACAGTTGAAGTCAGAATTATTAGCGGCCCCCAATCTCTGTTTACGGAAAGATTTATTTCAACACATTTCTAAACATAATAGATTTAATAACACATTTCTAATAAATGATTTATTCTATCTTTGCTATGATGACAGTACATAATATTTGACTACATGTTTTTCAAGATTCAAGCATTCAGCTTAAAGTGCAATTCAAAGGCTTAATTAGGGTAATTAGGCAAGCCATTGTATAACAGTAGTTTCTTCTGCAGACAATTAAAAATAATATATTGCTTAAGGGAGCTAATAATATTGACCTTAAAATAGTTTTAAAAATATTTAAACCTGCTTTTATTCTAGCCAAAATAAAACAAGACTTTCTCCAGAAAAAATAAATATTATAGCAAATACTGCGAAAAATTCCTGAATCTGTTTAACATCATTTGGGAAATGTTTCTAAAAATAAAATAAATTCACAGGAGGGCCAATAATTTTGACTTCAACTGTAATCGTTTTGAATAATCGTGTTTACAATTATAAACAAAATAATCGTGATTATGATTTTTCCATAATCGAGCAGCCCTACTGGATGTTTTCATTCACTTAGAGTTGCACATTGTATGTAAGGTAATTTTCAAAAACCCATAATAATTTTTGGGTGAGCTAAGCCTTTAAAATTAATTAATTCATTCATTTCCTTTTCGGCTTAGTCCCTTTATTAATCCGGGGTCGCCACAGCGGAATGAACCGCCAACTTATCCAGCACATGCTCTACGCAGCGGATTCCCTTCCAGCCTCAACCCATCTCTGGGAAACATCCATACACACTCATTCACACTCATACACTACGGACAATTTAGCCTACCCAATTCACCTGTACCGCATGTCTTTGGACTGTGGGGGAAACCGGAGCACCCGGAGGAAACCCACGCGAATGCAGGGAGAGCGTGCAAACTCCACACAGAAACTACAACTGACCCAGCCGAGGCTCGAACCAGCGACATTCTTGCTGTGAGGCGATTGCACTACCTACTGTGCCACTGCGTCGCCCATAGCCTTTAAAATATTCAACTAAAAATCCAGCTCCTTCCATAATTATCTAAAGATGCTAAATCTAGCAAAAGTTACGTTTTTTAGTATTCTGATTTTTTTGCCTTTTATATATATTTTCTTATTAATAAATGTAGCTAATAATTTCTTGTCCTTTTTTTTTTAAAGAATAAAGTTATAAAATCTGTTAGAAGGACACTTAATTGAATACTTTGATAAAAGCTTCAGTAATTATTCTGTCACTTTTCGTTCATACTTCTATTTATAATACAAGCGTCACAGTTCTGTGCTTAAATGGTTCACTTGCATCGTAAGTGCTTCAATGTTGCATGATTTTAAAAATCCCCATTATACCGTACCACAAATGCATGTAACATATATTACAAATGTACAGTTTTGTCCTTGCTTGCTTTAATGGTTGCCAGAATATCCATAAAATGCCCAATCCATTCATACCTGCTAACATTGCCTTTCTAACAAAAACGGCCTCAAGGTTATTGAGCCTCTGAGACCTACAGTTTCTGTACGGCGTCGTTTACCCTTCCAGAAATTCACCGTGCCTTCGTTTAACTTGCGTTATATTGTCCTGATTAAAGAGTGAGGAAATTGCACACCGACGCTTGAAAGCTCAGGAGCACGCCGATGCAATTCAAAGCCTTATACGGCTAAGTGTAGATAATTGTACTTTAAATTGGGCGGACACTGTACATTTTAATTTTCATAAAGAAATAAGTGGTTATTTGCCTGACTCCCCTATTAGCTGTATAATTAACCCTCAACTATAGAGCGCTGCGCTGAGTGCTAAAGGATGAAATGGAAGATGGATACGCTCAAAAACACACGTTCCCGTCATGCTGTTGTACACACACACACCTCCGTACGCTCCGTATTTTAACTGCCTGCTGTGTGGATTCAAGTAAATGGCAAGGGTTATGTTTTGCTCAAGGGCAGATACTGTGAACACGCTCAGGCGTTTTGATATGCGATAAATGTTTGTGTTGAGAGTTTTGAGGTCTCTTGTGTTTCTCTGATTGCTTTAGCGCTGTGCGGCTGTCGGCGAGCAGAAGGACTTGCTGTTCTCCTATGTGTTACGAGCGTCCCAGCAGCCCGGACAGGTAAACAGAAGCTGTTTGTTTTTATGTAGTTCATGCTTTTTGTTTCATTTATGCATGAGCTTTGACCTGAGAAGGTGAATGTTGCACAAATGACATGGAGGACATAGTATGTGAATTAATTAATAAATGCTGAATTGATAGCGTGTAGTTGTTCGTGAATTAAGATGGGTGATTCTCTTTTTGCAGGCTGCTAAAGTCATGAGTCTGATGGAGCTGATTCCTGACATTAGAGAGAAGGAGGATATTTATTCGCAGCTGATGAAATGCCATGGTAAGACCACAATTTGGCAGGGAGATTTACTGTACATTGTACAGTACAGAACTGTGCATCGGTGGTCACATGTCCCAGTATAAATGTTGTTACAAAACATTTTAAGTTAAGGATTTTTAAACATTCTGTTAATCAAAATAATTCTAAGAAAAATCTCAGTGTCCACAAAAAACATTAAGCTGTACCATTAATCTCTGAGTTGTTAATAATAGCATCAAATCAGCATATTAAAATGATTTCTGTAAGCTCATGTGAATTATGATTATGGGATTTGAGGGAAATTAACGAATAAATTACTTTTTTTTTATTTTACCATTTAATATATTAATATAATACTTATTTTATTTATAAAATAGAACTAAAATAATCTTTCAAAATATGCAATTTTAATTGAAATAATAGAATTGCAGTTTAAAAAAACGAGCTGTACAACTTATTTTAGTTGTTAATAATAGTTTCTAGAGTATGAAATCAGCATATTAGAATGATTTCTGAAGGATGATGGTAGTTGTGATGCTAACAATTCAGAAATATATAAAAACAATTATTTAAAGATGTATTGAAATAACATTGTTGTAGTTTTGATCCTGTAAAAAATGTACTTTAGTGTCACCAACTCAGTATATTATTATGATTTCTGAAAGATCTTGTGAGATTTAGGCATAAATTATGTAATTATTTACATTTATTTTGTTACATTTTTAAAATATTTAAATATAAAACTTTTATGAAATGTAAGGGATAAAGTACATCCAAGAGGTTACCGCAGAATAAATTTGTGTAAGAATGATGGGCTTTATTCTGCAAAAACAACTGTCCTGCATATGTAATGTAATGTTTATTTATATAGAGCATTTATTGTGTATTACCCAAAGCGCTTCACAATCATGAGGGGGGTCTCTCCACACCACCACCAGTGTGCAGCATCCACTTGAATGATGCGACAGCAGCCACAGGGCAATGGCGCCAGTGTGCTCGCCACACACCAGCTATTGGTGGAGTAGAGAGACAGTGATAGAGCCAATTGAATGAATGGGAATGATTGGGAGGCCATGATGGGTAAGGGCCGAGGATGAGAATTTGGTCACGACACCGGGTTTACACCCCTATTCTTTACGAGAAGTGCCATGGGATTTTTAATGGCCACAGTTAGTCAGGACCTCAGTTTAAAGTCTCATCCGAAAGACAGCGCGCACTGACATTATAGTGTCCCCTTCACTATACTGGGGCATTAGGACTCACACAGACCGCAGGTTGAGTGACTCCTCTTGGCCTCACTAACACCACTTCCAACAGCAACCTAGTTTTCCCATGTGGTCTCCCATCCAGGTACTGACCAGGCTCAGCCCTGCTTAGCTTAGGTGAGTAACCGGTCTCGGGGTGCAAAGTGATATGGCTGGGGCTGGCTATGCTGTATCCTGCTTATTACAATGCTACTTGCCACAAAACATAAAAATTAGACACAAAACTTTGTTCTGAGCCATAATAGTTTATTAATTCTTTTAATCTAATTAAACGCAAAGCTGACAAACACAAAAACAGCTAATGGAATATAACGTTGTACTACCTTGTGTTTTATTCAGTCACAAGATGACACAAAACTGGCTGAATAAAACATACTTGCATGCATATCATTTATTCACAAGACAGCAACAAACAGCCCAAACCAGTCAAAAACACCACAGTGTGACAGCAGACACAAATGAACATGGATGTAAATATATGGAATTGAACGTATTCACTGACGGTCAATGCTTGAAGTTCCCAGATGATACTACATTGTTTAGGAGTTGTTAACTGGGAATACCTTGGAATCTTATGTATTGCACCTTGGAATCTCATGTAATGCAGTTTGCTCTGTGAATTTGGTTTAGGGGTAGAGTTATGGTATAGGCCGAAGAAAAATACAGTTTGTAAAGTTTAAAAACAGGCAAAACTTAAGGGATGTCCCCACAATTCACAAAAACAAACATAAAATAGTATCTTATCGTAAAGAAACTCTCTAGTCCCCTAGTTAAACAGTTGAGTTTTTCTTTTTTAAATCGATTTGACCAATCTCTGGGACTGGTGGGAGCACTTTTAGCTTAGCTTAGCATAAATTATTGAATCATATTAGACCATTAGCATCTCGCACAAAAAAAAAATTCAAAAGAGTTTTGATATTTGTCCTATTTAAAGCTCTTCTGCAGCTACGTCATGTACGAAGACAGATGGTAAATAAATAGCTGTTACTTCCTAATGAACACTTGTATAAAATTAAATAAAAAACATTTAAAAGATAATACTATTGTGGTTTTGGATCAATTAAATGCAGTTTTTTTGTTGAATGTGAAGTTCGGAATGTTAGCAGTTAGCACGCAGTATTACAGAAGTCCTATTATATACTCCATTTGATAGTCTGCACAAACACTATTGTTCAGCACATGCACAGACCACTTACAGATACTGTGGATTAAAGGCAATGATCTTGTAAATAATGTTATATTTCTAACATCACTGCTAACGTTTATCTGGTGAACGGTTATCCTGTTTTATTCGCTTCACTGTTAAGGCCTGTAGCAAATCTATTCATTTAATAGTCAGCCAATTAAAAATGCAACAAGCAGAACACATTGAGCGACTCACAGGAGGCACGTTTGCTAATACAAACACATGTTCCCTAATGAGGGGCTACTCTGTATCCAGCCTACCGTGAGAAGTTTGACACGTTTCAGTACTTCTCTACTGCATCACTATTTGATGAGGTCTGATGGGTGCAGGATGTTTAACAGAGCTGTTTTTTTTCTTCTTCTCAGGTTTGGATCAGGATCTGGCCTCAGCGAAGGCTCTGTATGAGCGCATGCAGGTCGAGGGGGTGAAGATTGATGAGTTAACGCTCAAGAGACTGGCTAAACTATACAGAGATTCTGGAGAAACTGTTCCCTTTGAAGAGCCTGCGGTAATCATCCACATCAACTAACACTTAATACACATTGAGCATAGCCTTTTTATTATTATTAACATTACATTTATTATGTAATATTATTAATATTATTTTTGTAAGTATATTGAGTCAAAGACACATTTTCTGGAAGTAATAACAATAAAGTATAGCTCAACTCAAATAAGGAGAAAACTTTGAACACTAAAGTGTTTGTTGCAAGATAATAAAAGCCTGTTAAATATCTAAAAAAATAATGTAATACTTTAGTATTTGCTAGTGTGATTTATTTTTATTTATGCGAACGTATTGTAATACATATATAATAATGTTGTCACGATACTGGAGATTTAAATTTCGATGCAATACCTGATAAAATATTGATGTTCAATACCATTTTCAATACTGCGGGGAACAAATTTCACAACATTAAAAGTATGCAAATGAACTAAAATTGGAAAACAATAACTAACCATATAATGTTTACACCAGGTATGTCAGCAGTCCTTAAGTGTAAAAGTCAATGAACTACAAGAAAACCCTAAATTAGTAGTAATATTAGTAGTATTTTCTGATTAAAACAAGTGTTAAAATCTTAATATTATTATTAATTATTCATCTCTCTTCTGCTGAGAAAAGTGCGAGTGAGAAAAGTCAGTATCGATACTAAACAAATGCAAGGTTATATCATTTTAAATATTTAAATATACTGTAATATTTATTGATGTATATTAGTGTTGTCTAAAATATTGATATAAGTATTAATGCCTTTTAATAATTATTTGTAATAATACACATAAAAAAGCACATATACATTTAATAAGTTCTATTTTAGATTTATAAATTGTAATAAAGCAATATAATTTTATTTTAGCCCTTTTAAGATACAAGAAAGGGTAAACTGCAAAAATAAATATTTAATACACAAAAATAATTTACGAACACTATAAACATGATATATATATATATATATATATATATATATATATATTTAATCTATTCTCAAAGTTGGGTTGGGAGCTGGGTATATTTTACACAAGCTATGATGGCTTTCGCTTTCACCTTGATATATTACCGCGGATGTATACCTGACTGGTGAGCCGTCTGCTCTTTTGAATTAAATCAGCAGAGACTCTAACTGCAGTTTGGCAGTTTCACTTTTCATTCATTCCTTCGTGACAAACTGAGGTATTAGACGCAAATACGGAGTAAGGACAGGTGAGAGAGTTATGGAATTTAATGACGCATGCCAAATGGAAAGAAAAAAAACTTCCGCATTTCACGATGTGTGTGTTTGTGTATGTGTGTGTGCAGTCCTTTCTGACAGCCGCGTGTGGACCTTGTCGGAAAATATGGCGAAAGGTCCTAAAGACCGCTGTGTTTACTTCAATAATGTCACTAATATCTGCACACTCCACATCTTAATTCCATTTCTGTTTAGTTCAGTGATGACTTTAGTCAGATTAAGCTCATCAGAATTCACTGTTTGGAGCTTATGTAGGCCTACAGTTCAACATTCATGTTTAACTGAATAAATAGTTAGTAAACACAATACATCTTATTGAACATCATTTATTTACATCACCAATTTTCATAGTAGAACAGTTTCTCAAGCAGTTTGTGATGCATTTTGGAAACATTTTGGAGATGAGACCCTGGTCTAATGCGACACCCGGCTTGAGAAACTTGTTCTCAAAGACTTATTTGGGTAACACACATATTCTGAATACCTTCGGCAGAATTCAAATGAGCCATTTTAATCTAGATTAATCTAGATTAATTTCAAAATTAATCTAGATTAATCTAGATCAGGGGTGCTCAACCCTATTCCTGGCGATCGACCTTCCTGCAGTTTTCAGTAGCAGCCCTTATCAAACACACCTGCCTGTAATTATCAAGTGCTCCTCACGTTCTAAATAATTGGTTCAGGTGTGTTTGATCAGGGTTGGAGCTGAAATCAGCTGGAAGGTCGATCGCCAGGAACAGGGTTGAGCACCCCTGATCTAGATTAAAAAAAAATTAATCTATGCCCACCTATAATATATATATATATATATATATATATATATATGAAGAGTTTCGTTGCAAAACAAGATATATCCATTTTGAGAATTGTTGGTTATTTGACATTATTATTTAAGACATCAACAGTCAAGTTCCACAATTTTTGCACATTAAACTATTACTTGAGCTCAGTGAAGGCCAGGCACACAATATTCTTCAAATCAAGCATATTTTTTATTCAATTTTATGTCCATAAATAGGTCAAAAACCATGCCGAAATGCAACATATTTATCTTAACATTGTCGAACATCTTAAATTTGTTAAAAAAAACAATACATCATAAATATATGGAATGGTATATACAAAGATACACGTACACAACATAACAAAGAATGGTCAAAGCGAAAGCAACCAGTGCTGGAGCTCTTGAAAGCAGCAAGACTTGTCGGGTGCATGAGCATAACTTTTTGTCTAGTCTATTTGAAAGAGATCTGATCATACCAGTTGCGTTTCCAGGCACAGCTTCGCGCAAGGAGACGGGAGCGCGCACTCGTTTTAAACAGTCGCGCACATCACATCAGCTTTTGGCTCGAGTGATCATCCTCTCAGACGGTATTCACTTGCTCGCGCGAACACAGTTATTTTTGTCAGTCGTGCTGCTTTTCGATTCTAAGATCGAATTTGCCATCCTTATTGTCGAACCCTGCTTTTAAAAAAACTACATCGAAATCCATGACGTTATACAGTAGCTTGACTCTGAAGCTTTGTTTCACTGACTGACAGACAGCAGCTGATCAGTGATAGCCTACGTGACTGACAGCTCGCCTACAGTATAAACAATTAAATGGTAAACATTTTTTAGTTAGCCTATTGAATCCTCTTTTTAAAAATATATGTTTTTTTTTTTTTTGCTATTATTGTTAAATCAATGAGGAAACTCGGAGCACTTCACTGGCCGTGACTCTCTTGAGCTCACGCAGCATCCTGAACTTTCTATAACCGCTATATTGCACTTTGTAAAAAAACTGGTCTGGCGGATATCGCGTTTTGTGAAAAAATAAATTTTTTAGTAGGCTTAAAATGAACATTCTTAAATGTTTAAATGGCAGCAATTCACACATAGATTAAGGTACTTCTGAACAGTGATTTCCAATAATAAAATCCAAATGTCAAAAAATGGCTTTTATCGTGTTTTGCAACCAAACTCTTCATATATATATATATATATATATATATATATATATATATATATATATATATATATGTGTGTGTGTGTGTGTGTTTATATATATATATATATATATATATATATATATATATATATATATATATATATATATATATATATATATATATATATATATATATATATATATATATATATATACACTACCTGACAAAAGTCTTGATTCCAATTGTAAGGGCAACAAATAATAACTTGACTTCTAGTAGATCATTTGGAAACATGGCAGAAGGTAGATTTTTCCGATAAATCATCTGTTGAACTGCATCCCAATCATCACAAATACAGCAAAAGACCTATTGGAACATGCATGAACCCAAGATTCTCATAGAAATCAGTCAAGTTTGGTGAAGGACAAATCATGATTTGGGGTTACATTCAGTATGGGGCATGCAAGACATCTGCAGAGTGGATGGCAACATCAACAGCTTGAGGTATCAAGACATTTGTGCTGGCCATTACATTACAAACCACAGGAGAGGACAAATTCTTCAGCAGGATAGCGCTCCTTCTCATATTTCAGCCTCCACATCAAAGTTCCTGAAAGGAAAGAAGGTCAAATGGGGGTAAAATGGAGGAGGAGACATTGAAGATGAATCCAAAGAATCTTGATGAACTCTGGGAGTCCTGGGAGTCCTGCAAGAACACTTTCTTTGCCATTCCAGATGACTTTATTAATAAGTTATTTGAGTCATTGCAGAGATGTATGGATGCAGTCCTCTAAGCTCATGGGGGACATACACAATATTAATTATTTTTCCACTGCACCATGACTTTATTCTAAACTGTACATTATTTCTGTTAAGTGACAAGACTTTTGTCTAAGCAAAGTCAGACCTTACTGTCATAATTAAATAATTAAACATCAAGGCATGATCATATTTTATTTTGGTAAAATAAGCATAATCTAGAGGCCTTTGCCTTTTATAAGCCACTTTTGATACCAAACGATCAAGTCAAGTTATTATTTGTTGTTCCTAAAACTTGGATAGGCGACAAGACTTTTGTCAGGTAGTGTACATATTTATTGAAAGAGATTTATAATTTATACTATTAATAAACAATACAATAGTTATTCAGTGATTGTAAAGGAACCCTGGTTCAAAAGTTTTAAAGTAAAAGTAAAAACAAATCCTAGCATATAATCGTAGGAATTTGAAAGAAGATTAAAAAATATGACAATTTTCAATACAGTTTTTAATATCTAATAATTGCATCCTTGATGAGCACTTTACAAAACCTTTATTTAAGACTAATATAGACATTTACTTGACCAGTATGACTCAAAACACGAACGTCCTTATGAACGGCACATGCTGTGTGCACACAATATGGCCTGTTATGAGCACAAATCATTTTGGAAGTAGCTAAAGCTCAAATTGTGTCCAGTTTCATGTCACCTGCTCTTCTAAAATGCTGTTCCTCTACCTCTACTGTTCCATAATAGTTCCTGTCAGAAACACACCGCATGTTTCTGAACAGCCTTCTAGCTAACTGTCGTCCATCTACAAACCCCTTCCCTCTCAGTGCACCTTTCAAGTCCTCACAAAGCAATCTCAGGTAGCACTCCGTCCCGCCGCCGCCACTAATACCACAGTACAAAGAGTCTCCGGAGAGAGGCGATAAGGAGAGATTTGAGGAGCCGCTCGCATCTGGCCTTACTTCTCACACACAGCTGCTGTTATTTATCGACTTTAATTACCCCATTAATAAGGGAATATACATTGTTGAAGAAATGGTAATCTTCTAAAAGCACTCGCCGTCCAAAAATAGATGTTTACAGGCACCGGTGCCGCTTAATTACAGGAGGGCGAGCGAGTAAATGTGTTATTTGTGAATTAATACGGTTTGTAAGATGAAACGAGAGCGGTGGATTGTTTGGACCGTGTGCTTGTTATTAGTTTGGCCCTGAGGGCAGGAAAAAACACACAAAAACAAAATGGGTTTTGACAGGAAAAACAACACAACATTCACTCAAAGTACAATTCTACTGGAAAATTGAGGGGGGAAATATAGTCTTTAAAAGATTGTGATCTTGATTTCTAAATCTTATGATTTACTTCAAGTCTGGATGAAAAGAATTCAAAGAATAGTTTCTAAACACATTGTAAATGTTAGAACTGTATTGCTAAAAACCCATTACAAAGACTCTGAGGTACAGTGTTCAGTGCTATAGGAAGCTATACAATATTATATTTGTGCATATACATTAGATTAGTCAGTACTGAAGCCAAATCTGGAGCTTATCTAACAAAATAACTGACGATAACGGTCCAAAAACTAGTACACCCAAATGTATATGTTATAGAAAAATATTAAATACAAATTTTAAAAAGAGGAAAAATCAAGAGAAGCAAAAAAAATTTTTTTTTTTCAATTTAGTTGAAATTTTGTGGTTGTAATTTTTTTTTTTTCAATATTTTGTTTGAATTTAATTGTATTATCTTTAAATTTCTAAATATGTTTGGTGACTAAAATATTATTTTAATAAATATATCCGTTTAATAAATCTGTTTTGTTTAAATGCACCAAAATACATTACCTATATTCACTGAGAAATGGATACAAATATTCATTTTCAAAATGGGCTGTACTCTATTATGCTGAGCACTGTATGTAGTACTGAATTGTGGAGTTAAAGCTTTAACAGTTTTTCAACATCTCTATATTCAGGATTTTATTGGGCAGGACACTGGTTTTGGCTATGTTTGCACTAAATATAATAAACTAATCCAGATAAAAAATCATAAAATGCTCCGTGTCCATGCTAACGTTTTCAATCCGCGTCTGTTCTGAAGTGAATTTGACGCGCGAATGAAGCGGAGTCTGACGCGCGAATGAAGCGAGTAAACTCAAATGTTCACGCGTCTATTTACGCGCGAATAGTGCGATTTGTCCGCGCGTTCCGCGTCTGGTGTGAACGCAGCATAGTGGAACTGTCGTCTGTTTCCGCCACTGAACAACAACTCCCAGTAAACATTCAGTGTCCTTAGAAGAGAGGCAGTATAGAGCATGTACAAACAGACATTATTCTTCCATAAAGATGGCAAAATGGACAGCATTCAGCATCCATTGCTTTACAATGTCATCCACCATGTTAGCTGAATTGGTCACAGAACTAAAATGCGTCATAATTTTCGAAAGCCTTAATTTTTGTCAAATTCAAATTCCTCCACTTTGGACTGCATTTTCATTTCCTAAAAATACAGTCTTAGTGTGGACCTTAAACCCTGTTTCACATCGCAAGCGTGAGCAGAGCATGAGCAGCTCGTGTTTTTTTTTTCGGCATCCATGTTAACAGATTAGAACTTTCATACAGCATGCAGAAGCAGCGCGTCAGCGCGACGCAAGAGCGTCGCTAAAGCAGCAGTGTTAGTTTTGGCGCTTGGTCTATTTTTGCCGTGCTGCTCACGCTCAATTAAAGTGACAGTGCATTGAAAATGAACAAAGACACGTTGAATGACAGTAAAAAGTTGCAATTTTACCCAATAAATGCATCGATAATATCCACGGATTTTTATATATTCAATCAAATGAACTTAAACGATTAAAACCTGCAACAAATATTTATCTGGGCCTGAACAACAAAACCCAATTTTAAACAATTTTAGTATTAGTTTTGCTTAGTAAGTTGCACACTAGTTTGATCATGTTTAAATATCATTATAACTATATTGTATAAATATTATTATAACTATAGGCCTACATCATCCTGACAATCAAAAACAAAATGACTTGTTATCACTGGTGATTGTCTTCTGACCGAGAGCACCTGAAATGAAATGAGTGACGCTCCTCATAGAGCTTGAGAAGCAGACAGTTCTTCAGGATCTATATCATTTGTAAAATAAAGACTTGCAGATTAAGGAAACAGCATAGGAGGAAGTTGCCGCGGGCCTTGGTGCAGATGAAAAGTAAAAAAAAAAAGTGTATTTATAGATAGATATGTAACTAGATAGAATAGACAGAGATAGATTGATCTGTGCAGCAGCTGCCGATGAGCTGCGTGCTGCAGACACAGTCGGTGTGAAAGGCAAACGCCTGCGCGTGGCTTCTGCTCTCCATATGCGCTGTGCACGCCCTGCTTGTACTTGTGGTGTGAAACGGGCAGATTTATACTTCTGCGTCAAGCGCATGCGTATGCTCCGGCGCAGCCTTCGCGCGGTCACATAGCCCTCACCGTGGCTGACGCTGACGCTCACCTCTCAAAAAATGTAACTACACGTCTCAACGATGCTTAGAGCAAGCTCTGTGATTGGTCTGCTTGGTAGCGCTAACGAGTGTGGGTGGGACCAAGAGCCGCGCGAACCCATTGGAGCGAGTGTTTACAAGTGTCGAGTCCCGTGAAGGCGTTCCAGATGGAAACTGTTGTTTTGCGTTTGCCTTATGATTAAAGTTGTTGCCCGTTCGCCGGTTTCCACCTCTGAACGAGCGAGTTTGAGCCACTTGTATATTAGGGGGCGTTCAGAAAAAACAAGACACCAGTGAAGAAACTCGACACAGAGGAACATAAAAACCTACTGTCAGCTAGCGTTTCAGAAGTGTCATTGGAGAGCAACGCAAACAGCACGCAGCACAAACAGAAGCAGACAGTTCTTCAGGATCTATATCATTTGTAAAATAAAGACTTGCAGATTAAGGAAACAGCATAGGAGGAAGTTGCAGCGGGCCTTGGTGCAGATAAATGCACAGCTACTCACAAGGCATGCGCTGTGGGTTACACCGATCACTTGACGCAGAAGTATAAATCAGCCTAAAGGCTAAAACGAAGAGAAAAATATGCATTTTTAAATGAAAACATTAGTTTAGACAATGATGCAAATGAGCCACAGTAAATGACCCCTAATACCTACTGCTTATTAGTGTCATTGGTTGTCCTGCTCAATCTTGAACTACTCTCACAGTTTGTTACTACAGTCACATTTTGCTTGCGATCACAAAAACATACAATTTAAATCACGGAGTGTTCATGCTTCTAAATATGCATGCAAATGTGAGTTAAAAAGTATGTGCAAACACATACTCCACATGTTGTTTGCATGTTCAATTTTGTCCCATTATTGAGCTTTCTCTATGTGCAAAGCGCACCTGAGCTTGTGCTCTTGTGGTGTCTGTCTTGGCTAAGCAATCATAAGTTGCACTCGTCTCAAAAATGGCTTCAGCTTATTGCAGCCTTACAAATGTTGTCTCTGTTGAAGTCTAGATAGGAAACAGCTGCGGATACACACTTCATTTTTATGACACTGTAAACAATAATTCATATTATTACTATTTATTACTGTAATGGTTGGGGTTAGGGTAGGGGTAGACGTTAATAAAATACAACTTATCGTGTAATTTAATAAATGACATAAATAATACTCTACAATTACTGGTTTTATATTACTGTGATGGTTGGGTTTAGGGTCGGGGTAGACATTAATAAAAAACAATTAATGCAGAATTTAATAAATAATATTATTAATTCTCATTAACTTCCAGCCACAACTGTATCTCATCTAGCAACAACCGTTGACTCAAACATGTTTGGCTGTATAAAGCCAATTAAGCTAACATTACTAGAGGCAGCATCCATTTAGGTTGTAGCTGTATTTGATAGCTGCTTTCCAATGAGTGGGCGTGGTTTCAGTGCTGCTAGCAGACATTTGAGAGCAAAGAGTCCTGCTTATTTTTCAAACATTTCGATTTCGATTTTTACGTAGTTTCTTGTCATCTTTTTAATCATTCAAATTAGGCTGGGTGGTTAAAGCGTTTTTCTGTTGTGAACACATATTTTTTTTAATATCACATTACCCAGACTTTAAGTTTATTTCATTTTTGTACAATCACAGTGGTGAATTAAAATCTGTGTTGGACCCAGAGAGAGCATTCGCCATGTATGCTTATGAATCAGTTTAATTTTTAGCCTTTACAACCAGTTTTTTTTTTCTCTGTTACAAACATTCAGACCATCACAGATGTATTAGGATAACAGTTAATAGTTTTGGAGTTTAACGCTGAGAAACAGAGAGTTGGTGTTCAGCTGTGCTGTCCTCTTTGTTGACTTTAATCACACATGGCATTAAAAGCCATGACATCTCAGATTTCACACGCATAGATAGAGGTATAATATATACAACAAATGTATGTGTGTCAAATACAGGATCATAAAACAATAACAGTACCACATACTAACAGCAGATTATCCTTTAAAACTCAATTCACAAACCCACTTCTTCACAAATAACAGACATGACTAAACAGAGATCATTTAAACACACATATACTGCAGTTGTACACACATTTTATCTCATAAAATGACAGTATTTCATCTACATTGTAGTATTTTACTAACCTTTAAAATGAATAAAAAAGCAGTGAAACAGAGAGTTGGGCTGCGTCCGAAACCGCCTACTACTCGGTAGGTACTGCGTTTGAATTTAAACGTACTTCTCGGCTGTTAGAAAAGTACGTTCTATACAGTATGAATGGAAGAAGTATGAATGGAATTCGGACGTACTACATCCGCCATTTTGTCATGGTCACGTGACCTACCTGGTTCAGTTGCGTCGCTTCACCTCCATTCATGAATTCTCTCGCGGGGCATCATGGGATAGCGCAGCGTGCATGGGATGCGCACTTCAGAATCTCGCCAGAAGTAGTAAGTCATCCAGGTACTTCTCGCATACTGATTTTCGAATTCTATGAATTCGGATATACTACTCGGCTCGCATACTGATTTTAGCGTACTGTATAGTATGGAAGTATGCGGTTTCGGACACAGGCAGTGTTGCCAGATGTAGCTGACTTTTTCCAGCCCAAAAACCCGCCGACATGCGAAAACACCCGCCCAACAGCCTTGGTTTTACAAAAAGTGGGGGGGGGGGGGGGGGGGGGGGTGTTGGACGGTCACAAATTTCGCGAAAGGTGGGGGGGTTGAGCGCTGCCATAGATATATGGGGCGCTCCAAAACGTATGAGGGGTGGTTGGATAGTCCTGTATTTCAAGAAAAATAGGGGGAAGGGTCCCAAAATTGACGAAAATTGGGGGGTTGCGGGAGATTGCGGGCAGGCGGGCGTACCTTCACAATACCGCCCAAATATCCACTACCCGCCTATGACAATTTTTACCCGCAAACTTGGATTCAAAACCGCCCAATTGGGCGGGAAACCGCCCAATCTGGCAACACTGGACACAGGATTGGTGTTCAGCTGTGCTGTCCTCTTTGTTGACTGAAGACACGCTGTGGTTGTCATGGTAACACTTTCTCTCAACTGTCAGCAGTTTAAAAAAATGCAACTTTTTGTTTAATAAGCAGGGCCAGACGGAATCTGCGGACTTTTTTTGCTATTTCTGCAGAGAATTTTGGTAAAAATCTGCGGATTTCTGCGGAATTAGTTTGGGAGTATCATTCCTAAAACCTTAATATGTGAAATAAAAAATAATATATTTTTAACTTTTATTTAATGTTTAAAATTCAAATCCAATTAGATTAACTGTAAATAGTTAACTTTAAGTAAATAAACAGAATTAATGATGGGCTAAAAATCTGCGGAAATCTGCGCGCGCAGATTCTGTGTGGGCCTATAAGTAATGAATAAAATAATGAAAATATATACATAGGAATACCCACAATTAAGTAATAAATAACAGATACATATATACACATTTAATTCAATCTTCTTGTGACCTAAAACTCATGTGGGTCACAATTAGGATAACAGTTAATAGTTTTGGAGTTTAACGCTGATGGCTTCTGTAGTGGTAAAAATAAAGTAATCATAGTTTGAAAGCAACTTAATGCTACAAATGAAGATTGTAGCAGTTACATTGTTACACCACTAGAGGGCAGAAATCAAGCATTAAATCGATAGTTTATGCAGAAATGAATATTTTCTCATTTATTCACACTCAAGTGGTTCAAAACTTAAATTCTTTTTTAAATTCAGTTTAACTCAGAGCAAAATATCCTGAAGAATGTTGGAAAAAAGCAGCGATTGACATTTATTGTAGAAACAAAACATACTAGGAAAGTCGGTGGCTGGTTTTCCCAACATCCTTCAGAATATCTTGTTTGTGTCCAACAGAAAAAATAAACTCAAACGGTTTTAGAACAAGTGGAGGGAGAGTAAAGATGACAGAATTAATTTTTTTTGTGAACGATCCCTTTAAAAATGCATTTATTAGTGAATATTTTGTTCAAGAGATTCTTCAAAACTGCTTATTTATCCCATAATAAAGTAAAAAACGTCATTGAATAAAAAAAACGTGGTTTTATCAAGAATTGTGCTCTACAAACATGATTTTTGTTTTTTGTCCCACAGGAGTCTTTTCGTTTCTACGCAGACAAACTGAAGGATCAGCGAACTCAGTCCACAGCGTCCATTGACAACTAAAAACACCTTACTTCCTTCCTTCCCTTCTTCCATCATCCATTCGTTCATTTTTTTATATGCAGCAGATGTGAGCAGCGTGTTATACTGTGATTTTGTTTTTGCTCTTCGTAATGTCATGATATGGTTAACATGTACATACAGTTGATATTTATGCAAATAAATGTAAACCCAAAACTTTAGTGGTGGTTTTGTTGATTTTTTTTTTTATTAAACATTTGGGGGGTTTTTGTTCTAAAATGAGTGTCGCTCAATAAGAATGATTCTCTGCGAATGTAGGTTTTGACTTGTATGGGAATATGTAGATATTGGCTGCATGATATGCGAGACTATGGAAGATTGTTTGATAGGCTTCTTCACCAGTACATTAGGCTTATGCTCAGTTGTGTAGGAATATACTGTAAATGCTATATAATAAATATCTCAATGGAACAATCCTGGATCAGCTGACATGCATCCTGGTTTCTATTTTTTTTTTTTTTTTCTTCTTGGAAACAGTAGATTTATCAGGATTAAGATTAAGTGGCAAAACGTACATTATCTGGCTTTTAAAACACAAATGCATTTCTGGGTGTCTTGCTAAAGTTTTAAGGGATTTTGGCTTTTGGCACACTTTGATAAACCATGAAATCTTCTACACATTTAAATAAATAAGCATTTAGACTGGAACAAAGAGAAGCTTTTTATGGATATTTACCACAGTGGAGTTTGAAATCTCTTGCCAAACTGAACTAAAGTTTGTGAGGAAATGAAACGGAGCATTGCTGCCATCCAGTGGTGGAGAACTGACCTGCACACAACTGATTTCACTATGACTGTCGGAGAAACAGCTTTTCTAATGGGGTGTCTTCATTAGGCTGCTGACCGTTGAGATCTTTCAGGACACGATATAGTCCCTGCATACTTTTTAAGTACTTAATACTTTAATACCAGCAGCGTAATGGAGCATGGCCAATTTTGTAATGAAGACAACAGTGAGTATGTCTCAAAAATAGCTTCCCAAACCAGCTTTGTTTGTGTTTGTGTGTGTACAATGTTCACTTTTGTGACAGGAAACAAATGTGTCATGGGTATGACACCGGTATTACAAGGAGAAGGTGACTTATTAGGACATTGTCCACGTCCCCATTTTTCAAAAGGCTTATAAATCATACAGAATTAGTTTTGTTTTTCATCAGAAAGTATTATTCTTTAATAGAAAGTATTCTAATAGCTAGATCTCTGGAACTGGAGGAGGGAGCACTTTTAGCTTAGCTTAGCATGAATCATTGAATCGGATTTGACCATTAGCATCTCGCACAAAAGAAAATCCAAGAGTTTTGATAATTGTCCTATTTAAAACGTAACTCTTCTACATTTACATTATGTAAGACCAATGGATAATGAAAAGCTGTTACTTTCTAGGTTGATAGGAACTACACTCATTCTGGAGTAATAAGTCATTTTGAATGCTGTCCCATACCAGAATTAATGGAAAACAAAATGGGGGAAAGTTTTGCACCACATTCCAAACCTAAAAATATTTCACACAAATCTTTAAAATTATAAAATGTTGTTTTATAAATAAAAAGTTTGAAGCCAACCAAATGGAAGCCTGTTAACAATTAATGTAAGACTTTTATGCTTTAATGACACAAATTAAATATTGTATACTATCATGTAATGGGTAATAAATATAATAGGTTTCAACTGGGAATTTTTGTCCTGAGTGTATTTTTTGTGTTGCATTAACGCAGCTAAAATGATCTGATAGTAAGACACAAATGTCCACAAGGATGCAGAAGTGTTAAAATAACCATTTTCTATATTGTAATATCTAATGATGTCGACAAAGTGAATTTTCACCATCATCACTTCAGTTTTGAGTCTCACATAATTCTTCAGAACTCGTTCTAATATTTGTCTCATTATAATCATTTTATTTATTTATTTTTTGCCCAGGATGATTTAATAATTGAACTTCAACAAGTATTAAAAAAAAAAAAATATATATATATATATATATATATATATGTGTGTGTGTTATATAAATACATTAAAAATTATCGTTACTCATTTTTTTCTTTCGTACATTATATTTTATACAATTATGCCTTGTAAATTCCTGCATATTTTAATGTGTCTTGCTCATCCTCCTGCACATGTGTGTGTCTCAGAGGAAGGTGAAGGGCTGAACCGGAAAGCTCGGGAGGGTTTATGCAGGCTGAATGCAGACGCCAGAGAGAAAGCTGAGATTGCCTAGAGGAAGACATCGTCATTCAAGAGCTCTTAGAGTCATTACGTTTTAAAACTGTGTGAAAATGATGAAATCTAAACTGTTTGTAATTATATGTCTTCAAATGGACCTGCCATTACGAAACGAACTTTAAAACTTCTAAACAGTAAACAGCAAAAGCTAACGTTCCCTTTAGATTTCCTCAATTTAACAAGTATTTTTGTTCTTTTTTACACATTCTAAGTGTACATAGAATACCATTTCATGTGCTGACAGAATTGACCCAATCCACTTTCAGCTTGAAAGTAAATTTGAGTCATTAGTTATTGTAATATCTAGAATGTCAAAGTCGGGTAAACCATAAAACTACAGGATTGTAAAACAAATGCTAAAGAGCATTATTTACAGCTGCATAAGTGGAAAAGACAGTTAAGAGATAAAGTCAAACTGAAGTTTCAAGATAAAAAAAAATTAAATAGATGAGATATTAAGTTTAAAAGTTCAAATGAATTATCAAAAATTATTCAAATGTTAAATTGACGAGATAAAATGTGCATTATTGTAATATACACAGCAAAAAAATCAGTGTACATTTAACTCAATTTGAGTTTAACTTAACACTCCTTGGGTGTACATATGACTCCCTCCATTTTGGAGTTAAAATAACACTTTCTAAAGTGTGAAATTTGTACATTACTCTGAGTTTATTTTAGCACAGTAAGAGTTTATTCTTACATCAAACTGGAGTGTGTGTTACCCTTCAAAGTGTTAATATATTACATTTTTTCCTATATTATCAATTAGTGTGTGTGACAGATAACGGTGATCGAATATGTTGAAAATAGTTTTCATTTATTAAATGTTCATTAATCTTTTTAGAAATATATTCAATACATTAAACTCTGCATTTTAAAATGCAACAAGACATGTTTCAAGTTGAAGTAAAACATACTGGTTTGATCACTGTTTGTCTGAAAGAACCGATTCGAGTTAAAAAACTTCCCATCACTAGTGGGAAATACACTGCATGTTGGGTTAAAAGTTTAACACTGAAAAAAAAACCTCTTAAATATACGATCTTTCACACGCGTGGATTAAAATATTCTCCGGTTTTAACACTGAACAACACCAAAAAATCACACTGTATATTCAACACTGAGTTTTTGCTGTGTATGCTCACAATTTATATTAGATGGATCAATTATGAGATTAAAAAGCTGAAATGAATGAGATAATGTGTAATTATGAGATGAAAAGATACATTGATGAGTTGAAGTTTATATAAGTTGTTTATGAGTGTGATATGTCCGTAATATTAGTTAATAATTATTATACAGTTAAAATTAAACCTTATGAGACACTGAGTCATAATTTGGCTATTAGACGAGAATTTCTGAGATGCTCTAAAGTTACTTCTGTAATTTTTGCATGAAATTACATTATTTGAGTAACACAAAATATTAAAATGATGGGATATCAGTTATGATGAAAGGTAATAGATTGAAAGCTACATTATAACTGGCATACAATAATATTATTGTTATTGCTTATAGTATATCATCTTTATGATTAACACTTTTAATATATAATTATCACCAATGCATTTTGGCGGAAATACAACTTCCATTTACAGTATATATATATGCAGATGAATGGAAAAGTTGTATTGCTGAAACAGCAATTGGCTTGATTTTTTTTTTGCAAATTAAAGACTATTGAAGACCAAACAAATGAAATGTCCCTGAGTAAGACTGGAATATTTCCAGTGTAAATTTGTCCCTGTGTCATTGACTCTGGGTTATTTATTTATTGCTCAATAAAAGTAACGTTTGCAGCATCAGATCAGTAGCTTTTCATTCATTTTATTTTTCACTTTCAAAGATTCAAATGTGCCTAATCTGTTCAAGATTAAACAGTTTATTAAATATGACAACATACATGTGGAATTAAACATGCATCATGAGAGATAAATCCATAAGCCTAAATCTGGACATGTTGATCAGAAGGTTGCACCAGCGCAGTTTTCTAACAAGCCAAGTTTCTACACTTCCAAATATATATATAATAGAGAATAATATTATACACATACATACATACAAAAAGATTATGCTTTACAAGAGTAAAAAATGAAATGAAATAAAATTACACTAAAGGGTTGCAATAAATGTTATTAAATGTATCTAGCAAGCATGATCTCAAGTGATTTACCAAAAAATAAAATAAAACGAACAAACAAGAACAACTAATTAAAGGGATAGATCACGCTAAAATGAAAATCCTGTGATCATTTACTCATCCTTCATTTGTTTCAAACATGTTTGAGTTTCTTATATTGTTTCGTGTTCAACAGAAGAAAGAAATCCATACCATATGTGTTTAAATGGTAAGGACATTCCAATTTTTGGGTGAACTAATCCTTTAAAGAAAACATAGGACATTTCTGCCATCCAGCGGCAGAGAGTGGTAGTACAACAAAACTCACTATTTGATCACTGTTTTTAGTTAGCTTTCAAACTACTAAATCAAGTGAATGCATCAGTGCACTGAATAAACTGGAAACAGATATATGGTTCTTGTTACAAACTGGCCTTAACTAACCGATTTGTTTTACCAGATATAGTTGGGAATTTACACGTTGCTTTCTTGGCAAGAACAAGCTCCAATATGGGCCAGAATTGACTCCGTCCTCACCAGTCCTGACTGGATTTCTGTTTAATGAATTTGAGGGACAGATAATAGAGCATTATGAAAACCAACGAAACAGCAATAAGCACCAGGTAGCAGGAGAACAGCGGATACTGGTTCATCTTCATCATCTCCACAACCTGAATACAAAGATGAACATTTGATTGAATTATAAACACTATGTCATATTTTCAGAACAATAACTTGGACCTGAGTAAATTTCACTGTTGAGAGAGAAAAATAATCACATTGGTGTATGTGTCCCATTTTAGGCTTTCAGAAAATAATGTTAAATAAACTAGATGTAGCCCTAAATGTGTTTACCAATAAATATGAAACATTTTAAATGTATTCAGGAATATAAAGTATAAAAGAAAATATACAGTATATTTAATTATTATATCCTCCTGAGACCCAAATAAAAATACAATCTTTTTTTTCTGTGATTTCCTACATCCTTTGGGTTAAAAACAAATTCTACAATTTAGAGTTTTTACATTTTGTTTTTAATTTTACAGCATGTCCACTGTAGTGGACCATTTTAGTTCGAAATGACCACCAAACTCACTGTACAGGATTTGACTGTAAAGGGATATTAATCCAATATTAATGTAACAAAAACTAAACAAAAGCCATTTTTTCCTTTTGTATTGAAATTCCTAAACAGTTTAGTCTGAAAGAGAGCCGTTATGTTAATGTTGTTAATCCAAAACAAATTTAACATCAAAGCGATTTAAAACTGATTGTCATTCTCTAATTGTCTTTTATTCTCTAATTGTCTGATTGTCAGACTCTAAGTCAGAGTCTCCCTCAACTATCTTCTAAAGAATCCTCTCTGCTTCAGGTCTGCCTCCTACAACATGCAGTCATTAATTACATTAAGATGGTCCTGGTGTTCACTATAGTGGACATTTAAAAAAGGATGATATTTTGAAACACAAACAAGTTAACAGCTTTGAAAGCTAAATGTATTGTTCCTGACACTTTAATAAACAAATATATATGTAATAATAATAGTAAAAAACATTTAAAAAGCTCAATTTTACATATATCTCTCCTTCCCATAAAATGTGCTTGTTTGTATGCCGGCCATATTGGATGCAGTGTAAGAAGTGGTTCCTAGCATGCCAGCTAATCAAATGACATATTATTAGAAAGACCAGGATGTCCTTTGCACAGCACAACAGGACTTGACAGAGTAGCTCAAAAAATTCATGAAAACACAATGTCCACTACAGAGGACACAAGTCAATGGGCGGGGTCTCAGGAGGATATATGTATTACTATTATTTTACAGGTGACATCGGATAAAGTATTCCCCTTTGTGAATAGTTTTTTTGTGTGTGTTTGGTTAGGTTTCTGCTGTGTCCGCTAGCTCAGACATGCAGCTTGATTTTATAAACTGTCTAAGTGTATTTATGTGCCGTAGTTGACCTGTTTGAATTTTGTGCCAGTTTATATGTAACCATCTACTTCTTCAAATGTGCCTGCCTTCACGCAAACTATAGACTCCGCCCTCCTCATACTTTTTTGTAAACAGACTGCAAAGTGGTTAAAAATGCAGCCTTTTGTTTTTCTGCTGTGTGTTTGAATGTACCTTTAAAGGCACAGAACACAGAATCCAAACTTCAGAAGAGGCAACAGTGAAATAGATTAGTTTAATATATGAAGGGAATATCCCAGAAGGAGTGGGGAAAAATATGCTTTTGTGTGCAAAACATTTTTCGTCAGACCTGCATCAAAATCATATTTAAAGTATGTAGTTGTACCTAGAATTTGTCAGAAAGATTTTGAAAAAATAATTTGTGTTTGTTTCTTTTGTTACAGAGTTAGCAAATGCTAAATTAATTTCACTTGTGTTCGGAATCAGATTATCTTCCCACTGAAGTGCTGAGCTGTGTTTGTCAGTATGGTGTTATTAGTTTTTACACTAACCAGCTAATTTTCATTTATACAACAGTTGTGTCTGGTTCTCGAATCTGATTGGCTGATAGCCGTGTGTGATATTCTGCAGTATCAGAACTCACACAGCCTTTTCAGCCTTCTGTATTACTCCGCCCACACAGAGTGACAGCAGATCAATAAACTCACTACATGTTGACAAATAGTGCAGCTGTTGGACAACATAATGTACTGTTGAGGCTTTTTTTAGGCGAGATAGTTGTTTAGATTGCAACTATGCAGTTTATTTATAAGGATAGTGCCGATTTTAAAATATTTATAATTTTTAGAGATTTAGCGCATCGGCATTCATCAGCCTGTCATTGAGCAGAGAAAAGATGGTTGACGTTGTCAATCCACAAGATGGCGACAGAGACCGCATAATTAACCCTTAGAGGAGAAAAACTCAGCATAATTTCAAATAGAATTTTCAATTCTAAGTTGATCTCTCTCTCTCTTTTGTACTGTATGTTGCAGTGCTGTATTTATACCATAGTAATTGTAGTGTATTGAGTGTGGGATGGGACTAGCATATCAGGAATTTATGTATTTTGCGTTGGCCACTCTTTGTATAATCCTAATTTTTGGTTGGCCATGTGTTTGTTTCTAATGAGTCTCCTGTTAATTGGTTACTCCTGGTTACTGGAGACTAGTTCAGTAAAAAGAAAGAAAGAAGAAATGCCCTCATGTGTTTAGTGTTTTACCTTATCGCAGACACAATAGTAATCTGGTAGTGTTTGCTGTGCTTTGGCTTTTTTGGGGTTAATTATTGTGATCTCCCGATTGCAAGAGAAACACTGGGAAATGTCTCTAGACTGATAACATTTCATGCCGTTCAGCCTTATAATCTTAAAATGTAAGCAAAATGCAGCTGTTTTGTCATCACTTTAGATATTACGCTAGAGAATCATTCAAATGCTAGCTCTAAAGTGACATTGGTGAATTAGTAACAGCCTCTGCTGTTCTGACCATCAGCTGCAGATGTAAAGGAAAGGCGGACAAAAGTAGTTCCTCATACAAAAGGATTTTTAGACTCTGAGTTTGATTTTCTTTTTTATATACAGGATTATACCATCAAACTGTTGTATAAACGCAATATTACACTCGTAACAGTGCGATATGGCACTGCAGCTTCGAGCCAACGCATGCCTCCCACCAGTGCCGATATACAGCCATGTTGCACTGCTACTCATGTGATATTGCTCATATATAGATGTTTGTTTGAAGAAATTTGACATTGATAATGGTGGTCTGCAATGTCAAGCAATAGTAAATTATATGCAACAATTATATGCAGATGGTCTGACCAGGGACAATTTTGTGGGGGCTCAGTTCCTTATAAGATAAAAAAATAAATAAATAAATAAATAAATATATATATATATATATATATATATATATATATATATATATATATATATATATATATATATATATATATATATATATATATATATATATATATAAAGCCCAAAATTACATTTATATATCGTAATTTAATAGTAATACACCTAAAAATGTTTGTTTAATATGGTAGGGTTGTATACTAGTATTCCACTGTATTACATAGACAGGCATATATTCAAGTGCATTTTTTGTTTCCATGTATTAACTAATAAACTGCCACTTTTCTAATTAAATTACATACATGTAAATATATATTTTTTTAAACTTACAGGCTAATTCACTTTTTTCACGATCTGAATGAGAATATTAAATAAGTCTTTCACTGTGTTTAATCCTTTCTGTGCAAGACTGTATGGCATAGTTAATGCCACACTAACTGTAAAGTGTTTAATATTGGTAGTTCATTTTGAAATAAAAATAGCGAAATGTTCGTTAAGAGTTACATTTTTCGCTGAAGGAAACAGCTGTGCTGATGAGGTGAACACCGAGAAAACCCGACTGCCCCTCTATGACATTGGGATACAGCTGATACAAGGTTATCTATATCAAGGAACTGCAAATAAGCAAATATTATAACAATTTATTGATAAACACACACCTTGTTCTCTTGCTGTCCACGGCTGTGGTTTGCTGATCAAATGAAAAACAAAAGACGGGGAGGAGCCGAATTCTGCGGCCGCTTTCTGATCAAATTTAAAGGGGACTGAGGCGATAATTTAGTGTACAGTTTATGGGCTAATCGCGAAAGTTTTAGGGGGGCTGAGTAGAAATATAGGGGGGCTACAGCCCCCCCTAAATTAGGCCTAGCAACGCCCATGGGTCTGACGCAATCTCACATTTTGTCATTATAATATGGAAACAGCTTCAAATACTCTTTTACGGTATGTCAGTCATGCAGACAAAAGTGATGAGAAACTTGATGATCATCTGAGCGCTGTATTTGTGCTCTACAGGTTCAACTACACCTCAAGAATGGATCGGTAGGCTAAAACAAAACCATTCCTGGTTGTTCAGTTCATTAGCATTTATAGAGATATGAAGCGAAATGGCTCACTGTAAACTGAGCTGTAATTGACAGGGTGAAATTGGTGTTTATTTACACTACCGCTGAGAAATGTGACCAAAGTAAATGACAGACCTTTCAATAAGACCCTAAAGAATCATATAGTCCTATGTAAAATGAGCATCCAATGTCAGCTTTAAGAGTTATAATTAATAAAAATGACAGTGCCACTCATCATTAATATGCCAAGCCTACTCAAACTTATTTAAACCAAATCTGAAACCATTGTAGGTAATTTGCCTTACAAATATGTTTCTTTCATATGGGCATGTTTTGCTTGCTTGAGGTTAATTGCATCATATAAGTCACTTTAGATTTGTAAGCTCAAAGTTTACATCATTTTTGTCACATTTTGTCATCACTGAACTGTTAACGTTAAACTCACCTTAATACCATCAAACTCTACAGTGAGGTTTCCAATAGTGATTGGGATTCTGGTCCCGCGAAACTGAACCTGCAGCATCCCCTCAAAACCCCAGCGCATGAAGGATATGTAGGAAAACCAAGACGCCACTGTTGGTGATGAAAGTCAGCATTAATTTAATACATGCTTATGCATATGTAGCTAGCATTCATTCGAGATTAATTGTTCAGTGTTTTTACCCATCCACATGTTTTCCAGACTGATGACAAAGCCAGCAGTAAGGTAGAAAACTGTGAAGAGAGCATTGCCCATGAAAGATGAGGTCTGCAGTGTTGGCAGGGCTGCCGCCACAAATAGTGCCATGCAACGGCTACAATACACCGTCAGCCAAACCAACAGGAAGTTGAGCAGAAAGCGGTCAGCAGCGACGTTGAGCCCAGCCAACCAGTAGATGGGCACACCGTAGACCAGTGTAAAGGCACAGTGCTCTGGCAGCTCACCAAGTACCTGAAAGAGACATTAGAGCTTGAAAATCTCATTTAACATCAAAAGTTGACAAAAATCAGACTGGCAAAGTCCAGTGACCCAACAGAAGCTGATATTCAACTCAGAGCCTTTGCCTATCATTGAACTGTTATGTAAATTAAACGTAACTGCTAAAGCAGGGGTGTCAAAGTCAATTCCTGGAGGGCCGGAGCCCTGCAGAGTTTAGTTCCAGCCCTGCTTCAACACACCTATCTGTAGGTATCAAACAAGCCTAAAGCACTCAATTAGTTTGATCAGGTGTGTTTAATTGGGGTTGGAACTAAACTGTGCAGAGCTCCGGCCCTTCAGGAACTGGCTTTGACACATGTGTGCTAAAGTTTCTATATTTTTTTCACTTATTGTGTCCATGTTTAAAATGTTTATAAAAAGCTGAAACAAAAGCTATTTGTTTATGGGCAAATTAGAACAAATTTGTCTTTTTCTGTTTCTGAAACGTATCTTCATGCCATAATCTTGTCTACCTTGTCTTACTGTTTGCCTGTTTGGTCTCTCACAACAAATGCTATCTTGGAGCCAATAGCTAGATTGTACAATAGGGCTTTTAAGATCCACAATAGACTTTCTGGATGGACACATCACTGTTTTGCTCTATCACTCTCTAATGCTTTATCATTTAAAAATTACATTATGAACACAGGGATTAAACTGTATTACAAAATTTTTAATAGTGCCACCTCAGCAGCCCTTTGTGCTTTGATACCAAAATTTAATACAAAGACTGATCGTTCCACCAGATCTGCAACAAATGGATGTTTGCCAGTACCTGCTTTTAAAAACTGTTATGGACAGAGATCTTTCTTTTATGTATTCACAAAAGCCTGGAATGAGATCCCACAACATATAAAAACAATACCAACATTAAGACATTTTTAAAAATCCCATGTTCATCATCTGATGGTCAACTATCGCTGTAGCCACTGAGTTAGTAGCCTGCTTTCCTCTATTTTGTATGTTTGGTAATTGCTTGTATTGTCCTCATGTGTTGATGGATGCTGTGTCTGTATGTTTCAATGTTCTGCAGAGCAGGAACCTGCTGAAAAACAGCATTCATGCTGAGTCAGGCCCGATTATCTTTTAATCTTTTCCTGTTTAAAAATTATAAATAAATAAATAATAAAGACATTTGTATACTTGGCAGCAACAGTGTTTTGTTCTGCAGTAAATGTGTGTATTTGAAATTTGCTCCAGTGTTCGGGCTTTCAGTTGAGACATTTACATTACACTGAACTGAACTAAACTGAACTTACTGTGAAAACTGGACTGAAGCAGTTTTAATTTACTAGTACTTCATCTATGGCAAAGAAAGCGTTTTTGCAGGACTCCCAGAGTTCATCAAGATTATTTTAGATTCATCTTCAATGCCTCCTCCTTCATCTTATCCCAGACATGCTCAATAATGTTCGTTTCTGGTGACTGGGTTGGCCAATCCTGAAGCATCTTAACCTTCTTTGCTTTCAGGAACTTTGATGTGGAGGCTGAAGTATGAGAAGGAGCGCTATCCTGCTGAAGAATTTGCCCTCTCCTGTGGTTTGTAATGTAATGGGCAGCACAAATGTCTTGATACCTCAGGCTGTTGATGTTGCCATCCACTCTGCAGATCTCTCACACGCCCCCATACTGAATGTAACCCCAAACCATGATTTTTCTTTCACCAAATTAGACTGATTTCTGTGAGAATCTTGGCTCCATGCGGGTTTCAATAGGTCTTCTGCAGTATTTGTAATGATTGGGATGCAGTTCAACACATGATTCATCTGAAAAATCTACCTTCTGCCACTTTTCCAAATGATCAACTAGAACTCAAGTTATTATTTGTTGCTCTTACCTCTGGGATTGACGACAAGACTTTTGTCAGGTAGTGTATACAGTATATATACAGCATGTATGTAAAATTTTCAGTGTGTAGTACTAGTTCTTACACATCTCATTAAAAGCCTTCTGTTTTGATTTTAGTATTTTTAGTAATTCATGCATTTCAGTCAATTCATATTTTTATTTTTTTAATGTTGTTATATTTTCATCTAAATTTTCTATCTAATTTTAGCTTTTCGGTAACTCGATTAGGTTACCAATGGCACTTCTGTTCAGTCTCTAAATGAATCTGAATTAGTCTTTAGCATTATTTTACAGTTGTTCGGCATTAATCTCTATGAATTTGCATATTTCATTCATATATATTTTTTGTATAAGATCTGAGAGCTGGTTATGTCTACAGGATAAAACATCATAAAGCAAACACTTTTGAACAAATGAGTGAATGATTCAAAAGACACAGAAACAAAAACAATTACATGTCAACAGCTATAGGTGTAATAATGCATTTGCAGAAAGAGTCACTCATAAATGCTCATTACTACCCCACCCCATATGGAAATCTGAAATACAGTTGGCCATATTTAACACACTTACTCACTCTCTTTTGGTTTATTCCCTCTTTATCAGTGGTCACCACAGCAGAACGAACTGAGAAACACATAAATATCCACACACTCTCCCATTCACACACTAGGGCCAGAATAGTTTATCCAATTAACTTTTATCACATGTTTTGGACTTTGGGGGAAAGCAGAGCATGCGGAGGAAATCAATGCAGGCACAAGGAGAACATGCAAACTCCACACAGAAATGCCATATGGCCTAGCCGGGACTCAAACCAGCAACCTTCTTGCTGTAAGGCGACACTGCTAACCACCGTGCCGTCCCATATATGAACATATATATACATATTTATAGCTAAAATATTTGAACATATTTGTACATATTTGTGTTTCCAATGGTTTTCAATCCAAAATATATATATATGTAAACATCCATTTTTGCAATATTTTGAAATATATAAATCCAAAATCAAAAAAAAAAATGCTTCAGGTGTAATTAATGTGCTGGAGCTCTTTGGACAAGGGATTCATAACGACAAACAATAAAATCATAAGCCGAAGGCACTCGAAAAGTAAGTGAAAGATTTAAAAAGCCTTTATTAACAGCACTACTGTATGCATTTACCTATGCATTTCAGCAAAACCTTTAACATAGGCTCATTCTGAAAATGTAGCCCTATATGCATTTCTGGAGATCACAAACTATGTAGCCAGAGTTACGTATGGCTGCATTTCACCTTTAAAACAAACGCTACAGGGTGGTATATTACCATTCCTTTTCTCGCTTACTGTATGAACAGCTTTCCCGCTGTTACCAGTTTGTCTGGTAGCTCGACACTTACGTCGACGGACTTGAGACGCAGAGCAGAGTTGACAGCGACAAGTCCAGTGAAGAATGGTTCCAGAAAGCAGGCAAGGCAAAAACAAAAGCCAATAAATAAAATAAACATGTAAATAACAGGGTGAGAATGTGGTAAAACCTGACACGTGATAAAAATCAGGTGAGGGCTTTTTCTGGATTGCTTTTTAAAACACTGCGGTTGGGTTTAGGGAAGAGGGTGGGCAGGTCAATCTGCTTTTTAAAACATTATGGGTTGGGTTTAGGGAAGGGGGAGGGTGGGGGATCGGTCAGTTGGTCAGTCAGTAAGTCAATAGCAGCCTCTGGAGAACAGCAGGCGCAAATGGCACTCATGAGAGAAATTTGAGATATCAAAAAGCGTACACAGCAGCCTCTGGTAGATGCGCAAAAACAAAAACTGCAATAAAATGTAGCTCCTGAGACGTATTTTGCTTTCTCCAGAAATTTATATGGGGGTACGTAATCAGAATGAGCGGGTTGAAAACCTTCATTAGGGTTACCAAGCGTATAATGCTGTTTCACGAACATTTGAGTGCCTTGGACTTTGTCGCATAAATGACATGAAATCCTGACATAAACTTCTCTTATACATGTAATTTGCATATATTGGCACACATATCATATTTCTTTTTTTAGCGCTTTGGGTCTTAGAAAAGCGCAATATAAATAAAATGTATTATTATTATTATTTCTATATGGAACATACAGTACATCTGTGTAGAACACATAAACACAGGATCATGTAAACTGTGAATGTTGCAAAGTTACTTAGGTTTGAGGACTGTTTTATATTACTAATCAGACTGCAGCAGAGTGTTCGATAATACAACTGACGTCCTAAATTTGATAAAACCCAAGATAAAAATCTGAAAAAAATCACTTATATATGCACAAAAAGTGGAGATTGATTTTGATATCCAAGCAATAATCATTAATCTTTGTCGTCCTAAATATTTACACATAGACATTCCTGAAGCTTGTACACAATGCAGACTATTTACCTTGGCAAAAAAGTATGGGGTGACAGAGTACATGCCATCTTCCAGCTCATGATACAGCATGGCTCTCTCTGAATGACCTGTGAAAAACAACATGTTACATCAGTTGACATCAGAAGACTCCATCATATAAATCTTCTGTCATTTACTCACACTTCGCGATGACGTCCAGCACCACAGCAAAGGGTGTCAGAGCTCCTATCATGTAGAGCAAAGCCACGGTATCTTGGATGGAAAGACCTTCCTCTGTGCACCCGAAATATAGGAAACCGATGAGCAATGACATCAGCAACGCTTCTAAACCATGAACCACCAGCGTCACCAGATCCCGGTAGTCATTAAATACCTGCCGTCTGAGAAAAAAAATACAGGAATATCCTGACAAACAGCTTTCGGGTGACACTTTTGAGTTACACTTTGTAAAAAAAAAATAAATAAAATGAAGCTCTTTTTTTTAGAGATGCCATAGCACAATTATTCTGCATTCCCTAAAGAACTTTTAGCTATTAAAATTATTATTATAGAAGAACAATATTTCAACCTTTTCTACTATAAATAGCCTTTTGTGGAATGACAAAGTTCTATGAATGTTAAAATGTCTTTATTTAGTCTTTTAAAAAAGCTGTTGCGTTTTTTTTTTACCTGATTAAAGTTGTGAACTGATGCACTTTTCCCGGCAGCCGATCCTTCTGTTTGGAAACTGTGATTACGGAGTCCTTCATCGAGACAGAAGGAACACTGCTGGTGTAGAAATATAGCATAGAAAATTATCAAAAATATCTCTCATAATATATTTAAGATCTGTTTTTAAACACATTTTTGGTCCATTTTGTCCAGAAATGCATTAAAACATGGACTGCGCGATATTGGAAAAATCTGAATTTGCGATATGAATATAATTTCATCCGAATATTAGAATAGCTCTATTTAGAAAGATTTACTTAATTTAGATCAACTAAATTGTAATTTTGGAAAAAAGCACTGACATCCATATTACAAACATCCATAGTAGAAACAAAAATAAATATCTTGTTTTGTCTTAAACAGAAGAAAAAAACTCATGAAAGATTTGAAATATGTGGAGGGAGGGTAAGTGAAGACAGAATTTTTCTTTTTTTGTCGAAAAAAAAAGATAAAAACAAAGAAAAAAAAAAACTTTATGAAGTGATGACGATATAAAAATGAAACTGTAGGCTACCTTTGAGGGGCTTCCAGTGCCGGAGGACTACAGTCTTCTGACTTCCACATGAAATCTTCAGTGTTCTTCACCTTCTCTAAAAACTGGGCCGCCAACATGCTGGCTTTCTCCAAGCACTGTGCTTCTTTTTCAGGAGTGCGCCGATCAATGCTTATCAAGTCCACTGCATTAGAAGTTCACAGTTTAGAAACAGCAACCAAACAGCAAGATAATCCAAAGTCATAAGTTCTGTGACTCTCTCTCACCATAGTAGTCAGACGGGTTGCAATAGCGTGGACACGGGTACCCGAGAGTGGTGAAGTAAGACACCATGTCTTTGGCCTGACCACAGTACACAGCTGAACCAGAGGACAGCAGCACCACAAGGTCAAAGAGCTGAAAGATATCCGAGCGAGGCTGATGCACTGACAGCAACACTAGCCGGTTCCCTCGAGCCAGACGATACAAAGTGATGACCAAATTATGAGCCGTGAAGCTGTCCAGACCTGAAGTAGGCTCATCTAGAATGAGAATACCTGAAAACACACAAAATGAAAAGCCTATAAACAAAGTGTTATTTTAGTATTATTGATAATCATATTTGTTTAATTGACATTTTGATTCCTTAAAATAGGTTTATTTTTCTTTTGTATGTTTTAGATTTAGTCATTTTATTAATTGTGTATATATATAAATATTTCCCAAATTATGTTTAACAGAACATGGAATTTTTTACAGTATTTCCTATAATATTTTTTCTTCTGGAGAAAGTCTTATTTGTTTTATTTCGGCTAGAATAAAAGCAGTTTTCATTTTTTTTTTTTTAACATTTTAAGGTCAAAATTATTACCTCCCTTAAGCAATATTTATTTCTATAGTCTACAGAACAAACAATCGTTATACAATAACTTGCCTAATTATCCTAACTTGCCTATTTAACCTAATTAAGCCTTTAAATTGTACTTTAAGCTAAATACAAGTAGTTTGAAAAATATCAAGTCAAATATTATGTACTGTCATCATGGCAAAGATAAAAGAAATCACTTATTAGAAATGAGTTATAAAAAGAATTATGTTTAGAAATGTGTTGAAAAAAATTGTCATTCCGTTAAACAGAAATTGGGGGAAAAATAAACAGGGGGGCTAATAATTCAGGGGGGCTAATAATCCTGACTTCAACTGTATATATATTAATGTTGGGAAAAAATTAATCCCTGCGATTAGGAAAAACGTTCTGACTGTACATGGGTCAAATTAGACATCGTCTTGAAGCACGAGTCTTCTTTTAAAACCTATGTTGATCTGTAAGATCTCACCTGGATTCCAGAGCAGCTGTACAGCGATGCTGACCCTCCTCCTCTCACCACCTGACACTCCTCTCACATACTCATTGCCCACGCGTGTGTGAGCGCACTGCCTCAGACGCAGCTCCGCAATCACATCATCCACCTGAGAATGTCAAACTTGATAAGATGATGTCATTTAGTCACCCTTAACCTTCAACTGGTGATTGTGCAAGAAATAACTGATGACGGGGCATTTAATTATTGAAATAATGCACACCTGACCGGCTGATAAATCGCACTGGTAATCCTATGGTTAACGCACATCAAGACACTGTATTTCAAGACATCGTCTAACAGCTTTTGTTTTAACAGTTGTAGTCTGTGAAATAACTGTAATCATTCAGAGTAGTAATATGGAACTGCATATGCAGTTAAGGAACTACTTGGAGTACCTGGAACTACTTTGGCTGCCTTGTGTGGTTCCTTAAAATAATTGCATGCCTTAGAATGTTCATTAGCCAATCAGAATCGAGCAATCAACAACCCCATAAAAATTCCATAGAATTTCCGTAAAAAAGAATTGGCCACTGTGGTTGCCAGAAATTTACGTAAAAAATATGGTAGGAACACTTCTAAATTTACAGTAAGCTACCATATTTTGTAAAGTTATTAACAAAGTTATAATTATTCAATATTATTAAACCAACGGTTTGAAATATTAGCATTCAGTGTACATTTATTGTATTATACAGAAAAAAAAAACACGACCAAAACTGATGGTAGTGAGCAGGGATGGGCTAAAATACATCTAAATGTATTTTTAAATAAAATACCTCAATTTTACATGCATCAAAATAAACTACAAAATACAGCAGCCACAAATGTATCAAAATAAAATACTGTATTTTGGAAATACTACCAAATACTTTTACAAGGGAGCATGAAATTTCTTCACAAACTTTCTATCAATAAGGCTACTGGATCAGTCCCTTCACCATTAAACTGACTTAGTGAAGTAAACAATGTTTGACAGCAACAGCGTTTACTCCTGTATATGAGGAGGTACTCATAAACCGTTGTTTCTCTTTGATTTTAGTATAAATTGTGTACAAATTTCATACAGTCCTGTCTTGAAGATGATCTCTTTAATCACTGTAAAAACTATGTAATGCAGATAATGAGTAGGAACATAGTACTATATCTCTTTATTGTGTTTCAATTCCTTGCTTGGCCAGTAAAATTGACACCATCTCTTAACAGTCGTATATTTTAAAAGGGTGATATATGAAGAGCTTATTTTGTTTTTTTGCTCACATCGGTTTTTTTTTAATAAATTTAGATTGTTTTTTTTTTTGCAATTGAAATCTTTTTCAAAGATCATGCTTTTTGCATTTGTACTCTTTAATGCACAACATTAAACATGATATCTCTAGAAAAATGGAGTGTTTTTTTTATTATTTCTAAACATCCTCTGCATTTCCACCTGCAGCACGGAGACTGATAATGATTATGTGCTGTAAACTCCGCATTGCTGTTTTGGACTGATATTTCATTCCATCTCATTTCTTAAACAAAGATGCTGTACACTATACTGCCATTATATAATACCGGTCTTAGCATTGTGCAGTATTCTATTTTCAATGATTGTTGACTTGCTCTCAAATATACTCATACTATTTTGTTCCGAGCAATGACCACCTCATACTCCAAGAATTGACCACCTTCTTCAATATTAAAATTTCTGCTCTGATCTTAAGCCTAGATAAATAACTGAGAAAGCACCAATTAGAGGCCGCATTTTTACAAAGTATTTTACAGCATTTTGAAAATACAAAAATACGACACTAAGACACTAAAGTATTTTGATACAAAATATTAACCCATTTTCATCAACCCTATCAAATACAAATTGCGAAATACTATTTTGTATTTGAAATACGTATTTGAAATACTTGCATTATAAATACCGCACACAAAATAAAATTCAATAATGCAGTAAACATTGTCTATCAACTTTAGATTTAACACACAACTTTCACATGCATAACTAAGGAAAAATTATCTTAAAAGAACAACAATATCAACCAAAAACACATACAAGGAGTGTTTTAGAATAAAAAAATCTCAATTTACAATTTTTTTTTTTTACAGTTTTTTGCCGTTAAAAGCATGTATTTTTTACAGTGGTGTACATTATTTTTCTAATTCAACATTCCATTAATTATTCCTTACATATGTGATCTGATTAGAGTTGCTCACCCTTTGATCTCTCTGTTTTTGGCTGAAGTTCGCAGGCAAACGCAGTTTTGCCACAAAAGCCAGCGTCTCTCGTACTGTGAGATGTGGTAACAAACGGTCATCCTGCCGCACATGAGCTATGCTTTTCTTCACCAGAGATCGTGTGGAAGGTTTCCCGTTGATCAGGATCTCTCCTGAATTCATGGAGCCACCCTCATCTCGACATGTTATGATGTCCAGTAAGGAGGTTTTCCCACAGCCTGGAACCAATACTTCATTTCTTTCTGGTATTCTTGATGTTTTTATGCACTTAAATTACTTTTTTTTTTTCAAGAATCCTGCAGATATGATGTTTGACCTACCTGAGCTGCCAATGACAGCAAGCATCTGTCCACTGTGAACATGCAGGTTCAGATCCTTTATGACCGTCTGCTTATTGCTGTGCATCTCCCAGGGCATCTTAAACTCTGACAGCTTCTCATACCAGGGTATTTGTGCTGCTGTGTCCACCTGTGAGCAGATATACTGAGCTTAAAAATAGTTTGAACGTCGTTGCATAAGATCTGAAGACATTTAGGATTATTTAGTTGCCGGAGAAAGTCAGCATGGACTATGGAGTATGTAGCCAGGCACGTCAGTTTGGATTTAATTATGCAAATATTTTAAGCATAATGAACTATTGTCATGCATGATTTGGCCACCACAGAGACCTTAACCCAAATCATGTTTGGGATGAGTTGATTTTACATAAGCGTATGTATGTCTCTTCTTGTCAATACAAGATTCCATCCAAAAAAAATAATGCAATACTTGAGAAAAGAAAATGTGTGATGTTGCATAATTTTGCGACAACAAATACACATGAACACATTTCAGCTAAATATCAGAGTGTGGTTTAATAATAATAATAATTTCTTACATTTACTGTATATAGCGATTTTCTGGGCACTCAAAGCGCTTTACACATTTTGGGGGGACTTTAATCCAAATGTGAGGAAAATAGGCAAAATATAAATAAACACAACTGCTGGGTAAATGTTTTAACCTAACAAATACTGTGAGTTTGTCCATAAACTCACAGTAACTGTTGGGTTAAAACATTTACCCAGCAGTTGTGTTTATTTATATTTTGCCCAAATTAAGAATCAACCCAATATTTTAGTGAAAATAAATCTGAGTGGAGACTCTAGCATGATCTTCAATGAATAAACTCAAAATAAATATTTTTGAGGTGGGATAATGGGACATTTTGCTGTCATTTAACTTAATACTGTTTTTTTTTTTTTTGGTTACACATATTTGAAGTAGTCAACATTTGAAGTGGAACAAAAAATGTTTCAAAATTGTCCTAAGACAAGAGTGGGTGTTCTTCAAGTGTATACAGTGTACAATATAGTATATAATATATACATAATTTTATTTTCTTGATTTTTGTATGAAGAATATTCATGATCAGAAAACCATTACTGTTCCTTAGAATTTTTTATAACTATAACTATAATACAGTTTTTAACATTATTTGCATGACACCCCCTAAAATGGCATTCTGTGTAACAATAGTTTGTATAACAAAAATATTCTCAGGCTTATTTATAACAAAATTATAATATGATGTTAAAAGACTTTGTTTAAGAATCATGGTACAGCCCCAATTTATTAATTAATTGTCATTTAAAATCTTTTTACTGTATGTTGCCACTATTCTTCAAACCAAATTTTACTCACTTATCAGCCAAGTTATTATTCATGTAAAATAAAATATCATGAATGTTCTTTTATATATTTATTGTAATGTTTAAGTGAAGGCCAGAATTGGTACATTGTTTCAGGTTTACATTGTGGCATCATTCACTCAACCTCCACTTCCAAACCTATTTGTGTTTCTTTCTTCTGTTGAACACTAAAAGTTCTTCCATACTTCCATAGTTTTTTTTTCCTTGATTTTGGTGTCAATGGCTATTAGTTTCCAACTTTTTTTATTCACACACAAAAAACAGAACAGATGGAGGGTGAAAACCACAATTTTTGGTTGTATTTTACATTTAATGTCAGCTTTCTGAAAGGCTTGAACTGAAAACTGGAAAGAATAAAGACCAGTGTGAACCGAAGTGTCTAACCTCATAGTTGAGATTGCGGACTTCCAGTTCATTGCGGCCTCCGCTGTAAGTAAAATACAGACTGCTGTCCTCCTCTTGAGATGAGAAGAGAATATCTCGACCCTGTGTGTGTTGAGACATAGCAACATAAGTGCAAAATAAACCTGTCACACACATTGCTCAGCATGAATGAGTACACTCCTCAAAGATTGCACTTTTAAATTGATATTTTTTTACTACTTTTAATAATATATTTGTATATACATATACAGTTGAAGTCAGAATTATTACCCCCCCTTTGAGTTTTTTTTTTTTTTATATTTCCCAAATGATGTTTAATAGAGCAAGGAAATTTTCACAGTATGTCTGATAATATTTTTTTCTTCTGGAGAAAGTCTTATTTGTTTTATTTTGGCTAGAATAAAAGCAGTTTTTAATTTTTTAAAAGCCATTTTAAGGACAAAATTATTAGCCCCATTTAGCTATATGTTTTTTCGATAGTCTACAGAACAAACCATCGTTATACAATAACTTGCCTAATTACCCTAACCTGCCTAGTTAACCTAACTAACCTAGTTAAGCCTTTAAATGTCACTTTAAGCTGTGTTGAAGTGTCTTGAAAAATATCTAGTAAAATATTATTTACTGTCATCATGGCAAAGATAAAATAAATCAGTCATTAGAAATGAGTTATTAAAACTATTATGTTAAGAAATGTGTGGAAAAAATCTGCTCTCCATTAAACAGAAATTTGGGAACAAATTAAACAGGGGGGCGAATAATTCAGGGGGGCTAATAATTCTGACTTCAACTGTATGATTAGTCAGTACCAAAGCCAAAGCTAGAACAAATAAGTAACAAAACAAAAAACTTACGATCATATTTTTTAAAAGTGGGCCTACAGTATGTACACTAAAATTAATATGTTGGGGGAAATATTAAATAAAATGTAAATAAACAGAAAATGTCAACAGAAACAAATATTTTGTCTTTCTATTTTTTTAAACTAATTTGAAATTAAATGTATTATATTTCTATTACAAAAGATATTAGGTGACCAAACTCTTATTTTAATGAATATAACTGTATAATAAAACACCAAAATGTATCAAATGCAAATATACATTTTTAAAATATGGTGTACTCATTTAAGCTGAGCACTGTATAATCACAATCACTCCAATTATTACCTACTGGCACCTTGAGTCAGCACCAAGACTTCAAGTTTATCAAGTTTAATTAAGATTACTTGGATCATAAACTGATCACCTTCACATTTTATTTATCAGATCTATCAAATGTCAGATAAGAAACCTGGAGTTGTCTGCGTGGTTCATGGTACATTTATGTAATCACCCCGAATGAACTCAACAAAAATCAATAGCACAGAAATAATGATATATTATATTATTATGATTGTACAAAACGTAAATAACAAAGACAACAGTTATACAACTTCAACAGATTTTTCCAAGTTTTCAGTACCGGCTTCCATGTTCATACAGTACAGTAGTTGATCATGAACTTACCCTTATCTGTTTTTCATTTGTAGAGCTGAAACTTTCTCCTGAGTGGAAAACATTGTCGTCTGGCATGGCGGACGCGGTTCAAAGGGGTCTGTTCCCCGTCTGGTCAAGTGTCCAACTTAGAGAAGTACCCGCTCCTCTTGTTGTCCTGCAAAAACTGAGAAGAAGTAGAAGAGAATGCGACTCTTTATAGCAAATGGAGCAAAGGTCCACTGATAAGAGTCGGCGTTTATGGTTCTAGTGCAGTGATATTAGCGTTCAGACAGCTGAAGACGTGGAGCTGACTGTCACTTTGAGGACATTCGCATGAATATAATCAAGTTACAGTAGTTTTGAATGGTGATGAGAGAGACAATGAGCCACTCTTATTCCATGCAGGATGTTGTCCAGAAGAATGGCTTGAATGGATCGTTTAAGGTGGTGTCAGAGATGGAGACGGCCCGTTCAAACCCAGACTACATAGAGCCGTCGAGCTGTCTGAGCGTCAAAAACGTCTCCTATTCTGTCAGGTAAGAACTGACAAAGATTGCAGTGATTGATTCATGTTTTAAACTAACACTCTGTGAAAGTTCTTGTTAAATATTTAAGCATGGTGTGGTATTAGGTTAGTGAACCTGTTATTAAAGGGATAGTTCACTTAAAAAATTAATTCTGTCATTATTTACTCAATCTATGCTTCTTCCAAACCTGTGTGAGTTTCTTCTGTTGTATAATGTTGAAAAAAAGCTATTGACTTCCAAAGTATTTTTGTTCCTGTATGTCAATTACTGATTTCCAACTTTTTTAGAATATTTTATGTGTTTATAAAATGTCATTTTTGGGTGAACTATCCCTTTAATTTCTTCATTAACATAAACTCTGAATTTACTTAGGTTTACTTATTTACTTTGCTTGATATGTTTTAAAAGAATCCAGCCGCTAACATTAAACTACAGTATTTTTGAATTTCTACATTATTTAAGCCTTTAAACATATATATTTCTATTACTAAATTGCTTTACCATTGATTGTAGAAGATAGGAAATGAGCAGAAATATATTTTTATTTGATTTTTGATCATTTTGTATCATTTTGATCCTTCATTAGGTGCATAAAAATATTGCATGGCAGGAATATTTAAATGATTTGTTAAAGCTCAAATGTTGATTTTTTTATGTTCAAATATTGAGCATTTTTGCTTAAATCTTTAAGATAAAAGATAATTTTTTATATGATAATTTGTCAACATAAGTTTGATAATGTAAACTAGCAATAATAAATGCCTTTTCAAGTTTAATTAAACTTAATGCTAATTAACATTTGTTCAGTACATTAACTAATTTTAGCAGATACAACTTTTAATTGAAAAACAATTATCAGTAAATGTTGAAAATAACAGTAATTGAGATTTATGAATGTTGTAGATTTTTTTTCCATTGTTACTTAATGTAACTAGTTAACTAAAGTTAAGTTACATTATTGACTTATTGTATTGTAGTGTTCTAATGCTTTAATACAGATGAATTTCTTGAAAATTAATTATTCTGATTACTTGTACAGTATCAATGTTACTTGCATATCCATTCATTTTCTGTTTTTAAATCATAGCACCTTATATAAAAGTTATGAGCATATAATAGTTAAATAACCAATTACCACAAAATTAGCAGAGAATGAAAGCTTCAATGCCACAATCATACATTGTCTTGTTATTTGATTTTGTATGGCAACATAATCTTGTATTAATTTAAGCATGCATATACAGTCTAATACACTTACTCGGACAGGTTAACCCAGAAAGTGAACCTCTGTTTACCCAGTAGTGTTTGTTCAAGAACTACTCAAACTGGGTCATGATTTTAAAGCATATGGTACCATCTTTACGCCTGTGTTTGTACTAAACTTTATACATTATGTGTCAATTTATTCTACCAACCCTTACAGTGTAATAATACTAAAACTCTAATGTAAGTCTCAATGTCATTTTACTCACAGAATCAGGTTCAAGTTACTTTATTTTATACCCATAGTAAACTAGGCTTCAATGAGCAATTGCAGGCAAATTCTCATACATATAATAGACAAAAACAACACCAAACACTCAAAATATCCTAATAAGTCAATTACTTCATCTTATTATTTTAATAGCTACTGCAGGGACAAAACTGTTCCTATAAAAGGATTGTTGAAAGTCACTTAGACAGAAGAAGCTGGAATGTTTACAGATGACAATAAAAAAAAAATTCAATTTATGTTTACTTCTATAGCGCTAAAGCAGCTTAACATAGAAGTTCTAGTAAATTGAATCTGTGTCAGTCCAGTTTTCAGAGTTTAAGATCAGTTAAGTTCATTTAAGTGTAGAAACAATAAGGAGCAAATCCATCGATACGCAGCTCCACAAGTCCCAAATCAATTAAGCCAGTGGCGAGGAACAAACCTCACCAATTGACTAAAGTGAAGGGGAAAAAATGTTGTCTAAAATACTGATAAGCTAACATTTTTTTGCTCATATCAGATACATTTTATTTTCTCAATGTTACAGTGAACGTGTAGGGCCCTGGTGGGACCTTTCATCTTTTCGAAAAAAATGGACAAGGCAAATATTAAACGAGGTGTCATTTCATGTGGACAGTGGACAGATAATGGGAATTCTGGGAAACTCAGGTAAATGTCTTAAAATCGGGGAGAAAAAGAATGCCTGCAATGCTTTAAATTATAACACATTGTTAGAACAGAGCCTATGACATGCTATAGAGTTATACATCTGTGAAATTATGAAATTTACTGTGATATTTCACCCAAAGATGGACATTTAAAGTGTATTTTTATGTCCTCAAGTGGTTCCAAAGTATCTTGAGTTTCTTTATTCTGTTGAATAAACAAGAAGATATTATGAAGAAAGATGAAAACTGGTTAACCCTGACATTCATAGCAGGAAAAGAAATTATACTAATATGGAAGTCAGTGATTACAGGTTTTTTTTTAAATGATCTTCACCTGTGTTCAACAGAAGAAAGAAACTCAAATAGATTTGGAACAAGTGGAGAATAAGTAAAATATGACGGAATTTGAATTTTTTGGGTGAACTATCCTTTTAATTAAATACAATTTAATATGAAATATTTTAAAACATAACAAGAAAATAATATTTACAGATCTTTCCAGTAATGTCAACCGGACACTACAATAAACAATCAATAATCAATGAAGAATGAACCAGGAAATGTGTTATAAATTTATATTACATTTACATTACATAATAGTTTCTTTAAAGTTCAGATGATATCCTCATATGGTAATAAACGTATTGACCTTCTCCTCAAGGTTCTGGAAAGACCACTCTGTTAGATGCTATAGCAGGGCGCATTGGGAATTCTGGCAACCTTCAGGGAGAAGTGTTTGTGAATGGACGAAAGCTGAAAAGAGAGCAGTTTCAAGACTGTTTTTCTTACGTTCTGCAGGTGAGATTGATTGTTATTAAAGGAATAATTCACCCAAAAATGAACATTTACTCACCCTCAGGTGGTTATGAAGCTTTTTGAGTTTTTTCTTCTGCTGAACACAAAAGAAGGTATTTTGAAGAAAGCTGGAAACCAGTAACCATTGACTTCCATATAGGAAAAAAGGTGACAGGTTTTCAGCTTTCTTCAAAAAATCTTACCTTGCATTCAAAAGAAGAGAGAAACTCACAATGTGTGTATGCTTCAAGTCTAAATGTCAAGCTACATTTAACTGAACTTTAGTCAACAGTAGCGTACAGTATATATATGAAAAGCGATTGACTAGCTGACTGGAGGTCACGTCTGCCATGACCAAACTTAAACAAATACTGTAAAGTTTGCAGAAAAGTTCAACTATAGAGTCCGCTCTGAAATTGGTCGTTACACGTGAGTTGGTTATAATATTCTTCTGAGCTACTCTTCCATATCTCACACTGAATTAAATAACTGTGGTGAGAGTGCCTCCTGTTTCAGGTCATTTTTTCCAGATTAAATTCATGACGCATGGAAACTATAATCTAATCCAGTAATTAAAAGTGTCTCATGAGCTAAAGGTACACATATTGGCTTGAATGGGAAGTTATGAAGAAAGAACTCATAGTACAATTTATTTAAAGACTCCAATATCTATTGAATGTATTCTAATGTCAACAGCAAAAACCTAATAAATTCTGTGCCTTCACATTTTTAGTGTATTCAACAAGAAATATGACATCTTAACTTACAATTTGTAGATTTGTATTATTTTAGCAGGGTCAGACCTAGACATTTATTTGAACATTGCTTAAAATAAAACAGATAGAAATAGCTAATCATTTTTGTTACTTCAGTTGTGACATTCAGGACAATTATAGAAGATATTTATGACACACTATCTCAACAACCTTTTTTAGACAAAGAGATAATTATACTTAAACTCCAGATACAGCTATGATTGCATAAAATCAGTGACATTTAAGAGCATTTGCCAACTCACGAGCAAAGTGTACAAACTGTGAAATGTTTCCAACATAATATGTGTAAAATCAACTTAAAACCCACTTTACTTATAGAACATTAGAGGTCAGCACTATTTGGATGAGGCTTTAATTAATCGAACATTCTGTAATCTTATTTTATGAATATACTGAGCAAATGTTTAAATAAATAGTGAAGTAAAAATTCTTTCATCATTTACTTACCCTTATGTTGTTACAAACTTGTGTTCTTTTCAGAAGTACAAAAATTGAGATGTTTAGCGGAATGACCAAGCTGCTCATTTTCTGACAACCTCTTTGTTGGCGGGCCTTAAGTTATTTTTATTTTCGGATACTGTTGAAATGAATGAGAATTGGCATAAACTGTAGAAATTGTGTGGAAAAAAAAAAAGATTTTAGACTGTAAACCAGGGGTGTCAAACTTCTCCTGAACACAAAATAAGATATTTTGAAGAATGTTGACAAAAGCAGTCATTGACATCCATAACAGAAACAAAAAATACTATGGAAGTCATTGGCTGATTTTCCCAACATTCTTCAGTATTTTAACAAGTTGAGGGCAAGTAAATGATTAAAATGTTAAAATGCTAAATTTTCATTCTTTTCATTCTTTTTCATTCTTTCATTTTTAGGTGAACTATGCCTTTAAAGATTAGTTTTGAACTATTTTTATTTTTAAGTTTGTTAAACAATAGAGAAATAGTCAACTGTTACTAATAAAAATTACTTGCAAATGTACTCACTGCATATTTAATTGCATACAATGTAAAAACATGTACACAATAAGTGTTTTGTATCAGATCATTATTAATACAAATGTTAATTCATAGTATTTAAAATGCCTCAACATAAAAATGACAATTTTGTACATTTTAATTGTATTACCAAGTCTTAATATGTAAACATATGCTTGATTTGGCGATTCTTAGGCAGAATAATGTTTTTTTTTCTTCATAGAGTGACAATCTCTTGAGCTACTTGACAGTGGAAGAGACTCTGACATACACTGCACAGCTTGCTTTGAGAAAACACTCTGCTGAGGCCATACGCAAGAAGGTGAACCATCTCAAAACACGAAATTAAACAAATGATCAAGCATACAAACACACAACCTTAACAACAATTTAAATTTCCTTCCCTCTCTATGATCTACATAGGTAACTGCGGTCATGGCCGAGTTGAGTTTGGGGCACGTGGCTCACAGCGTGATTGGAGGCCGCATTTTTCCAGGCATTTCTGGTGGAGAGAGAAGGAGGGTCTCTATTGCTAGCCAACTGCTTCAGGACCCCAGTGAGTGCATTGTGCTGCCCTCTGACTTGACAAGACATATTCATATTAATCCATTATCGCGAGATGTTTGTTTAGGTGTAATGTACTGTACAAATATAGTAGTGATGTAGCTATATGAAAATATCACGATTATAGTGACCAAAATGAACAGGGTTATCAGAATCATCATTCATTCATTTTCTTTTCGGCTTAGTCCCTTTATTACTCTGGGGTCGCCACAGCGGAATGAACCGCCAACTTATCCAGCACATTTATACGCAGCGGATGCCCTTCCAACCGCAACCCATCACTGGGAATAGTATCATCAATAAAGGTTTATTTTAAAAAAAATATAAATAAACTTTAAAAAATTGACTAAGTGTTATATCTGAAAATTAACAAATATCAAATAAAAATTGTAGCTCTATGCAATTTAGTGAGCATAAACCACATTAATATGGATTCCAATGAGGTGAAAGGTTTCTTAATGCGTTTTTTAAACAATAACTTAAATAAGGAAATCACATGTAGGTCTAAATTTGTGACCTCAGACCACAAAACAAGTGTTACTGTATGTCGCACAAGTATATTTTTGGCAATTGACAAAATACATTGTATGGATAAAGATCGTGTTCTAAGATTATTGTCTATTGATCTATTGGTAATATGCATTGCTATGAGCTTTATTTGTTCAACTTTAAAAGTGATTTTCTAAATATTTAGGTTTTTTTTAACATTCATATTCCAGATATTCAGATCTTGATCAAATATTGTCTCAACCAGATAAACCATATCAATGGATATTTTTTTTCAGAAAATGTACACTTATGACTTATGGTTTTGTCACATAAAAGCAACAGAAGTGAAACACTATACTGTACATCAGGGGTGCTCAACCCTATTCCTGGCGATCGACCTTCCTGCAGTTTTCAGTTGCAGCCCTTATCAAACACACCTGCCTGTAATTATCAAGTGCTCCTCATGTTCTAAATAATTGGTTCAGGTGTGTTTGATCAGGGTTGGAGCTGAAATCAGCTGGAAGGTCGATCGCCAGGAACAGGGTTGAGCACCCCTGCTGTACATGTATCAAAACAATCTTTTCTTTGTTACAATAACCTCAACAGCAATACATTATTACCCATAGCGAAAGATATCAAACATAAGATTTTAAAGCTTTATTATCAACTAAATTTCATTCATTCATTTATTCATTTTCCTTCAGCTTAGTCCCTTTATTCATCAGGGGTCACCACAGCGTAATGAACTGCCAACTTATCCAGCATATGTTTTACACAGTTGATGCCCTTCCAGCTGCAACCCAGTACTGGGAAACATCCATACACACTCATTCAGACACACTCGTACACACTATGGCCAATTTAGTTTATTCAATTCACCTATAGCACATGTCTTTGGACTGTGGGGGAAACCGGAGGAAACCTACGTGAACACAGGGAGAACATGCAAACTCCACACAGAAATGCCAACTGACCCAGTCGGGACTCAAACCAGCAATCTTCTTGCTGTGAAGCAACAGTGCTAACCACTGAGCCACTGTGTTGCCCATCCCCTGTAAATATATTAAAACATAATTTTTGATTGATAATATGCATTGCAATGAGCTTTACTTGTTTAACTTTTAGAGATTTTTAATCGTCATATTCCAGATATTCAGAATATTGTTCAATTTTGACAAACCATATCAATGGATTTAAATATATTTTTAGAAAATTTACACATGACTTATGGTTTTGTGGTCCACGGTCACATATAAAAACAACACAAGTAAAACACTGTACTGCATCAAAACAATATTTTCTGCTGCATTTTCTTTGCTACTGTGACCTCAACAGGAATACATTATTACCAAAAGATAACAAAAGATAACAAACATAAGATTTTAAAGCTTTACTCTTACCTGAATTTCATCTCCATGCAATTATTCATTAGGTATAATATAAGGTAAAATATAGATTATTTCCGGAAATTTCAGATGTCCTATTTCTTTGCGGAGGATTCATGTTTAGACTGCGTCAGATCAATGCTGGATTTATAGTAAGTTTCCAAAATCATGCTAAACTAACACAACTTAAGTAATAACTCAAATTTAAAACCAAGTTTGTGAAACCAATAATTGTTCCAACCCTAAGATGGATGGTATATCATATTTTCATTGCCTCAAAAGATGCAACCCTCATATGTGCTTTAGCTGAATGTTATTTTAAATGCAGAGCGACCCACACATCGACCCTCTGAGGATTACTGTGGAATGGGCAGATGAGTGAAAGGGACTGAAGTGGAATATTAAAAGTGGCAGACAGGGTTATCGCATTTTTATTATTAAGCTGAGCTCCATGAGGGTCCCTTTGGATGCTTTATCGGGCTCCTTGGACCTCAGGGGTCTCCTGGGACTCTGGACTATGGATTAGTCGAGGCCACTCCAAAACTGAACACAAACCGGCAATTATAAGTGGCTTTCATCTGCTGCCTTCTCCAATCAAGCAGCAAATGAATTCATCAGCCAATTAATTTAGACAAAGGGGAAGCTATTAATTGCTTTAACTGCCAAATTAATAAGACTCTCAAAGTTGTCTCTCAGAAGACAAAAGGTGGACTTTTTGTGAAAAGTTTTTATTTGCTTTGTTTGCAGAGGTGATCCTGCTGGATGAACCAACCACAGGCCTGGACAGCATGACGGCCAATCAGATTGTGATGCTGCTGGCAGAGCTGGCTAGAAGAGACCGAATTGTCATCGTCACTATCCACCAGCCCCGATCAGAGCTCTTCAGAGTGAGCTGATCATTTTCGGTTTTAACTAATGCAGCTGAAATGACTTGACTCAGAAAATGGTGTATAATTTAGCATACATTTACAAAATAATAAGAACATAATAAGAACGCATTATATTAGTGCAGCACCATTCACACTTAAAATTCAGTCCTTCATGGGTATTATTGTTAAATATTTGCATTTGAACAGTAAAAAGTATACTACAAACAAGCTGTAAACAAATGGGGTAATATTTTAATATTCTTTACAGACTTTGAAAACTCCTTTTACTTGATCTAGGAATCTTTAAAAATATTAAATAATTAATTAATTAATTCCTTCTTTGCTATTGGTGATGGGAGAGAGAATGGGATGTAAAATGTTTGCTATGTTTACGTGGTTGTTATTGACTGTGTAATCTGTACTAAAATGCAAACAGAATAATAATAAAAATATTGTTAAAAAAAGTGCAAACAATAATAGAAATCAAGAAAGAAATTAAGAAAGAAATTACAGAATAATAATAAATGATCATTACTACTAATTTTATTGTTATAATACAATTCATATATAAAATAAAAACATTTGTAGTATTAATATTAAATACAAATATTAGCATTATAAGTAAACAATAATAATTAGTGATAAATAATAAATAGTATTACATGTTAACATTCATTCATTTTCATTCGGCTTAGTCTTTATTTCAGAGGTTGCAACAGCATAATGAACCGTTAACTATTCCAGCATATGTTTTACACAGCGGATGCTCTTTCAGCCGAAATCTAGTACTGGGAAACACCCATGCACACTCATTCACACACAATTCACCTAAAGTGCATGTGTTTGGACTGTGGGGGAAACCGGAGCACCCAGAGGAAAACAGTGGGGTAAACATTCAAACTCCACACAGAAATGCCTACTGGCCCAGCCGGAACTCGAACCAACGACCTTCCTGCTGTGAGGTGACAGTGCTAACCACTAAGCCACCGTGTCACCCTATTAAATTATAAGTAAACAACAATAATTGGTAATAAATAATAATTAGTATTATAAGTAAATAAAGTAAATAAAAGTAAAACATACACAACAGTAACAAGCTAAAGTAAATGATGCTTGACTCAATTAACATTTACAGTAAATAAAGTAAAATGAAAACAATATAAAAATATATTATAGGACTGCACAATATATAATTTCAGCATCTATATCACAATGTGATTATTCGCAATAGTCACATTGCAGGATATGCAATGTTAATTTTGTATCATAATTTATCATTTGCATTTGTTTTTGATGCCTGTGATTTGTATAATAATTGTAAAAGCATTCAGTCATAAGAAATTGTACCATTTGTGACCTTAACTACGATTAATTTTATAGAATAATTTTTATTTTTATCATTCAGTTACTGTACTTGAATACCGTTAGACTCGAGAAACGATAAAACACTTTGTTTATCTCTTTGTTTTTATGCATGAAAATACTCACAACACATGCAAATACAGAAATGCACTGCAAATAGCACAGACCACAATGAAAATGTGTCGGGGGCCCCCAAAAAGTTTACACATTGTTTATTAGATTTTATGGAGATGCACTCCCACACTGTAAAAAAAAAATAAAATAAGCCAGTACAACAACAACAACAACAACAAACATAATCCTTATTTTGTTTCAGTTATTCTTGTTCACTCAACTTTTGAAAACATCAGCTGCACTGACCTAAAATGATTTGTCAGTAATACAAATTTTTTTTTTTTTTTTTTTACTTTTTAAGTTGTGTAAACTGAACATTTTTGTCTGCAGAACTGGAATGCCTGATGTTCAGTGAACAAAAAACATAATCCTTATTTCCTTTTGTTTTTTTCTTGTGTACTCAGTTTTTGAAAACATCAATTGCACTGACCTAAAATGTCTGAAGTTGAGTGAACAAACATACTCTTTTGGAAAGTGGTACTAAGAAATAATACTTGATCAGAACAAATAAAACATTGTTCAGTTAAAAAAAAAAACTGAGACAAATATTAACAAAACATTTATTAGACACAGATTTAGAAACAGGACAGGAAGCAAAATAACAACAACAGTAAACAAGACAAGGATCAAAACATGGCAGGACAAACAGGGAAAGATGTTTTGTAACGCTTCACTGGGAGAATTAAGACTCAGCAAAGAGTCTGTGTGAATGAGGTGTCTTTATAGTCCTAGTAATCAGTCCATCATGACCTCCCCCCCTCTCCCAAATAAAAAAAAGATAAATTACAAATGAATAATCATTTCTAATTACGTTAGCGTTATTGCAGTAGTATGTTGTTGTTGTTGTTGTTGTTACTAATAAGCACATTAATGGTATTATTGGTGTTACTATTATTTTTGTCGTTGTTGTTTATTTTTTCAAATGAAGAGGTTTGAGATTAACTCAACTTAAAGTAACAAATTGACAGAAGTATTTTTGCTCACAAAACTAATCTTTAAAATGCTGATTTAGGTTAACATGTTAAATGTAGTTGTACAGACATTTTTACTGATATTTGCCAAACTAACAAAAAACAAACAAACAAGTAACTTCAACTTTGTTCAAGTTGGATTTTTTACAGTGCACTACAGAATCATCCCAATCCACTTTATTAACATTATAAGTTCTTTCCAAATATAGATATTACATCATCTGGTGAAATTGTATTCATATTGCAATATAGATATATAGATATAGATTTTTCCAATATCGTGCAGCCCTAATATATTACATTTGTATAGCACCTTTCATACATAAAATACATAAACACAGACTTCATCTTGTTCAAAAGCTAAAAACTAAAAGATCTTTTACATCTTCTTATATGTGAATGCTTGGAGTTTGTCTTGGTGAAAGATTTTAGACTTTTGAGAAATTATTGCTAAAAGGACCTAATCTGAATGCTTGAAATAAGTATGAAAAAACACCACTGTACTACTGTTACTACCAAAAGCTACTCTGGATGAATCACTGCTTTTTACTCTATTGTCAGAATCTGTTTAATAAGGTAAAGTTCAGTGTTATTGTCATTGCCACTCAACAACATGTACCTATAATTGTTCAATATGATAGTCTGGAATTATGCAAAATGACTAAAACACATACATATCTGTAGATCTTTAACAGAATAGCAATCATGAGTCAAGGGGAGCTGGTGTTTTGTGGGCAGCCTCAAGAGATGGTGGATTTCTTCAGCCACTGCGGATACGAGTGTCCCGAGTACTGCAACCCATTTGATATTTATGGTAGGCATTTAGAATCTCATATTTGAGGATCTCATGTGGACTGAGTGAATTTCAAAGCCAAAACTAATGTTATATAATGGTTTGTGATTGGCAGTGGATCTGACCTCTGTGGACACACGCTGCAGCGAGAGGGAAGCTGCCACCTACAGGCGCATGCATGATATCACGTCAGCCTATCAGAACTCCGAGATCTACACAAACATGCAGGAAAAGATTGAACAAAGCTGCCAGAGACCAGACAAACCCATGATCCCCTTTAAAAGCAAAGAGTCCCCCAACTGCATTTCCAAACTCGGTGTCCTCCTGAGGTAACACTGTAGCAACAACACTGAGATGTTGTTAATGTTAAATCTTTTTTTCTTATTATTTGGTTGAACGAAAAGGGATACTATAAAGAGTGAAAGATTGACATTATTGAATCCCCATTGACTCTCAAAAAGCAATTACACTTGATCTGACTATTAAAACTATAATAAATTACAATAAGGTTTTATATACCTGACCAGATCATTAAAACGGTAATACTTTACAATAAAGTTCCATTAATGGTAATGCATTTATTAACATGAACAAACAATGAATACTATATTTAAAGGGGACATATTATGCAAAAATCACTTTTATAAAAGGTTTAAACACAGTTGTGTGGTAATAGCGTGTGTATATAGAAAGCCTCTAATGGTAATAATCAATTCTATTTTAATAAACACACTTGATAAAAACAGTCTGCAGAAACACTTTGATTGACATTCTCACTTTGTACATATCATCAGAATGGGAAAGCCCTGCCCATTAGTGATGATTGCTCCTTTATTAGCATAAACAGCTCTGAGTGAGAAGCAGCTGTTCGTCATTAAGGCTGATTTATACGTCTGTTCCGATGCAGCCTGTGCGCGGTTGCATAACCCTCACTGTGGCTGACGCCACACTGACGAACACCTCACAAAAAATGTAACTACATGTCGCAACGACGCATAGCACAAGCTCTGTGATTTGTTGGCTTGGTAGTGGTGACGAGCGTGGGCCAGATGGAGCAATTGTTCACAAGTGTTGAGTCCCGTGAAGGAGCTCCAGGTGGAGACTTTTGTTTTGTGTTTACCTTATGATTAAAGTTGTTGCACGTCTGCCGGTTCCCGCCTCTGAATGAGCGAGTTTGAGCTACTTGTACATTAAGGTAGCCTTCAGAAAAAACAAAAAACACTCGTGAAGAAACTCAACAAAGAGGAACATAAAAACCTCACTGCCAGCTAGTGTTTCGGAAGTGTTATTGTTATTATTATTACAAACAGCACGCAGAAGTATAAATCAATGACTATGCACAAGGCAGGCGCCGTGGGTCACGCCGATCACTGGACGCAGAAGTATAAACCAGCCTTTAGAGTATTGAATCTGCTGCTATGGTGACACATAGATGTTTATAGCTCCACCCTCTTTTGAAAAGAGGGCTGGGAGCACAAATTCATTTGAATTTAAAGTGACAGTCACCAAAGTGGCACAATTTTGGAATGAAAGTCTAAAAGGGTCAGTTTCAAAGAGCTATGAAACATTATTTGTGGGCTATTTTGAGCTGAAACTTCACATACACACTTTAGGGACATGAAAGGCTTTTTTATATCTTGTAAAAGGGGCATAATAGGTCCCCTTTAATACATTTATCACAATAAAATTGTTATATCATAGTGCATTAACTAATGCTAACAAGCACAATAATTCATTCATTCATTTTCTTTTTGGTTTAGTACCTTTTTTAATCCAGGGTCGCCACAGCTGAATGAATCGCCAACTTATCCAGCATATGTTTTTACGCAGCGGATGCCATTCCAGCTGCAACCCATCACTGAGAAACACCCATACACACTCATTTACAAACATACACTACGGACAATTTAGCTTACCCAATTCACCTATACTACATGTCTTTGGACTGTTGGGAAAACCGGAGCACCCGGAGGAAACTCACGCAAACACGGGGAGAACATGCAAACTCCACACAGAAATGCCAACTGACCCAGCTGAGGCTCGAACTAGCAACCTTCTTGCTGTGAGGTGATTGTGCTACCCACCGTGACACCCCACAAGCACCATAATCTATTAGTAAATGTTTAAAGTAACATTGGCTTTGATTAATAAATGTTGTACAAGTATTGTTTCTTTTTTGTTTACTCATCCTCCACTTGTTTCAAACCTGTTTGAGTTTCATTCTTCTGTTGAGATGTGGATACTATGGATGTCAATGGCTGTTTTTTGCTCAACCATCTTTATAATATTGTGCTTTGTGTTTAAAAGAAGAAATAAATTCATAGCTAATGAGTTAATGTTGAGGACATTTTCATATCTTTAACTAACATTAACTAATGGAACCTTGTTTTAAAGTGTGACTATATTATCTTAACAATCCATAATGTTAAAGCTAATTTAAATTGTGTACAACATATTTTGGTTACCAACAAAACTTTTCTTATTATTTTATCTCTCTTTTACATACACACACACAGACGGACCTTTCGCAATGTGTCCCGTGACAGGATGGGTATTCTTATGCGTCTCTCCCAGAATCTCATCTACGGCCTCTTCATTGCTTTTTTCCTCATGAGGCTTGGTAAGGATGTGACAAAAGGTGCCGTACAGGACCGAATCGGCCTAATCTACCAATCCATGGGTGCATCACCCTATACCGGCATGCTGAATGCTGTAGCTCTATGTAAGTATGCAGTTCACAGTCAATGTGTTGTTTTATGCAGCTTGCAATCTGAGTGAAATTGTTTTCCATCATTATTTACAGAACAGCTTCTCTAAAAACTAACAAAATGAGTAAATCTATAGTGGTTTAAGGCAGGGGGGTTCTTAAACTTTTCAGCTCGCAACCCCCAAAATAACAATTCAAGTTACTGGCAACCCCCACTATCCTTGGAGATGGTTTCAAAGAATTAAACATTGCACACAATGGTGCAGACAAACCAAAATTATTAGCACCTTTAAGCTATTTTTTTTTGATAGTCTACAGAACAAACCATCGTTATACAATAACTTGCCTAATTACCCTAACCTGCCTAGTTAACCTAATTAACCTAGTTAAGCCTTTAAATGTCACTTTAAGCTGTATAGAAGTGTCTTGAAAAATATCTAGTGAAATATTATTTACTGTCATCATGACAAAGCTAAAATAAATCAGTTATTAGAAATGAGTTATTAAAACTATTATGTTTAGAAATGTGTTGAAAAAATCTTCTCTCTGTTAAACAGAAATTGGGGGAAAAAATAAACAGGGGGTTAATAATTCAGGGGGGCTAATAATTCTGACTTCAACTGTATATACTAAAAAATATATATTTTTATTGTTTTGATTAGTTTAGGTAAAGGAGAAATATTCCTGTCTTTGCTCTTGTGCTTTATATAAATATTTATATACCAGTATTGAGGTAATGTTTTAGTTTAATAACTTTTGTTAGACATTTAAAAGCTGAAAAAACAGTAGTGGTGATGGGTGGCAAATGAAAGCGTAAACGGCTATTGCAGTCTTAAATATTCCAAAATTTGACTTTTTTGCCAGAATCATTGCTGTTTTTATTAAATGTATGTCTCCTTGAAAAACAACTCCCCGCCACAGAAACTTGAAGCTGCAGTCTTTAGAACTGATGATCCCTTTCATTAATTGAGGAAAATACCTATAAAAATATACAAAAACGGCACCAAAATTCTAATTATAAGGCATAATTGTGTTTTTTTTTTTATAGTTGAGTAATACCAAAAACTGCAGTTTTCACAAGTGAAGACATGTTTGTTTTAAATGTCATGTTGATTTTATACACAATTGTGTAACTTCTTATAAACTATTTTCTGCACCTGCCCTAACAGTAGGGGGGGGGGGGGGGGGGCAATTTTTAATGGGGACACAAATAATACAGTCAATTGTACATATAAATGTACTTATATATGTCCAAAAGTGTCCACGTTAATAACACACTTAAGGACAGAATAGAAATTGATTATACAAAAAAATACAGTGGGGTCAGTTCATACGTAGCAGGAAAATTGCATTGGTAATGACTCTGCGTCAACTACATTAAAGAAAATCGCTTTATTTACAGTGAATAAAATACCCTTCTTACTGGAGTTCAACAATCAACAAATCAACAAATCCCCCCTGGGATTTATGCCTGTGGTACCTGCTGTATTTTGCCAGTAAAAATACTTTCAAATTCCCAGTAGAGCTATTGTGCATCTCCAGTGAACACAGTGTACTGTTTCATTAATGAATGAATTAGCATTTTCGAATGAATCATTTTAATGAATGACTCCGCAACTCACTTTTAAAAACGGCCACTTGCTTTGAACAAAACATTTGACTGAATGACTCTGATTAATTAAGCCAGTGGTTTGCCACCTCCTACTGAAAAAAAAAGTGAAGCATATTGAAGCAGCTTATTTCCCACATATTTGTGCAGAAGTCGTTTCTTTCTCTCTGATTTGAAAGGCAGCCTCTGGGCAGAATTGATTGTGATGCAGCAGTTAGAATGATTATGCCAGTCCTATAGGGAAATGTAATCCATGACCTTAAGCTTGATAATAGCTCATATCTTACTGTAGGTCACCAGATAAGACAGCGAAACACACAGTAGGTGCATTGCCTCACAAATTGCTCTGGCATGTCCAGAAATATTGCTTGCCCTTGAACTTAGAGCTCTTGATATAGATAGCACATAATTATAACACAAGACGTGTCTGCTACTGTATATTCACTTTCCGTTCATGCCGTTTTAATAAAGGAAAGTCACTAAAAGCCATTTTCTTTTTTCCAAAACAGTCCCTGCTTTGCGAGCTATTTCTGATCAGGAGAGTAAAGATGGTTTATACCAGAAATGGCAGATGTTTCTGGCTTACATCATCCATATCCTACCCTTCAGTATTATCAGTGTGTTCATCTTCGCCTCGTTCCTGTATTGGTAAGTATGGGTGTGTGTTTGTTTGAGCAACTCGAGTTCATCCGAGCTTGTGTAGGGGTAACTTGGGTTCAGATGTCAGGGCAATGTCCTCGGGATCAAATAAAGCTAGTGCTTGGTGAATCTTGACCTCATGCAGTGTTTGTTTCTGTGTTTTAGGACCGTAGGCATGAACCCAGATCCTGTGCGCTTCCTGTGTTTTTCAGCCGTGGTCATGGTGCCTCACATCATTGGTGAACTCTTAACACTGGTCTTGTTGGGTGTTGTCCAAGACCCCAATATGGTCAACAGTGGAGTCGCTCTCCTCAATATTGCAGGAATCATGGTGGGCTCTGGATTTCTGAGGTGAAGAAATTCATTTGATTTTCAAATGTCAAATTATTGTTTTGATTCATCAGCTGTGTCCAAAATGACATACCTCCCTACTATATAGTGTGTGAAAAACAGTATGTGAGCCAAGTATTGTAGTATGTCCGAATTTATAATATTCAAAAAACAGTAGACGAGAAGTACTTGGATGACTTACTACAGGGGTCTCAAACCTCCAGTTCCTGGAGGATAAAAACCTTTCAAACAAGCCTGAAAGACTCAATTAGCTTGATCAGGTGACTTTAATGAGGGTTAGAGCTAAAATGTGCAGTAGAGGTCCTGCATTACCGCGAGAACCGACCAGATTTCTTGGTTGGGGAAATTTCCGAATAAAACGCGGAATCGGTTAATAACTCTGGTGTAATTTGAATGGGAGCAGGAGGGCTAACAATATAGTGTTAATGAGTCCTGACGTTATTTTAAAACAGCATATCTGTGATTTACTCATTTTTATAGAGAATGAGTACAGACAGTGCTCACGACTGTTACACATGATGAAAGCATGACCAGTACCAGTACCAGCACGGTCCTCAGAGCCGGTTTTACCAAAATGGGAGAGCAAAGTGAAGATGCGCTGTCCTTCAGCTTACATTAGAAAATGGTCAGTTTACTATTAGGAATGCAAGTCTGATGAATGGGAGTTTTTTTCATTGAAAAAATTACCCTTTGCGCAATGTGATAATACCTCAAAGTTTCACCCTTAAGCAGTCACAAGACTGGAACCTCAGGTTTAAGGCGGCCCTCATGTCTCATCACAAAGGGGCAAAAAAATGACATTTAGCCTACAATCCTTACACAACCTACACTTTTATCTGTCTTTTGGTAGTACCCAATTTAAACATGAGATTTTGGAAACCAGATCTAAATTTAATGGGAACGGTCAGCAGAATTAAAATTATTCTAAGCTGGAAGCGAGTGACAAAGGCTGAATATACGGCAGAAGCGATCAGGTGCGGAATAAAACCTTGCTGGGAGCCGGACTAAAAAATTAGTCCCGTGCAGACCTCTACTGTGCAGAGCTGTGGCCCTCCAGGAACTGAGTTTGTCACCAGTGACCTACTTGTACTACATCTAGTGAGATTCTGTAGTGCACATCCAATGGATGCTACACCATCCCATGATACCACACGAGAAAATTCATGTATGGAAGTGAAGGTCATGTGATAATGACAAATGGCAGGGTATTATTTCCTTTTAATGGTCTAATTATCATTAGAGCATAGACTGTTTGCTGATACTGCTTCACTAACTGACATTCTTCTGACTATAAAAAAAGCGAAGGGGCATGGTTGGACACCTGTCAAAAGGGAGGAATGGATCAGGGGAACTGTGGCCAGGTAGTAGGTCAGTTTGGCAAATGACAAACAGCTGTGTCTTTGCAGTAATTGTTCTGGAGAGACTGCATAAAACTGAAGCCAAAATACCAAAGGGAGAGAGACACCTATTGGGGAAGCAGGGATCATGAGTGGCCATGTGCATAACAGTTTCTCAGTTATCTTTTAAAAAAAAAAATCTTTTTCAAAAAACCTTGCTTACCCCGAATACTTCACCAACCTGTCTACTTCCTCATCCATTGAACCGTAGCCGTAACACAGACGTATTATACTCTAATGAGAATTAGTTGCCTTGTAGTTGCAATGTAGTTTATAATCAACAAAATGTGTTAGGGGACCATCAAAATTAAGTGATACCAATGGCGGATGTACACCAAAATTTAGTTCATACTATTCACATTCAAACTATTTAGAATATACTTTTCTAAGGGTAGTGTATTAAATTTCAAAATCAAGTGTAGTACCTACTCTAGTATTATGCGATTTCAGACACAGCTAATGTCAGTACAGTAGTGATTCAAATCTACTGTAACCAATTATGCATCATATTATAATGCTATGGCACACAATTTGTTCCATAAATGTGTCATGTTTTATGTTCCTTGCAGGGGTTTTAAACAAATGCCAGTGGTGTTCCAGTGGTTGAGTTATCTAACTTTCCAGAAGTACGGCTGCGAGCTCCTGATTGTCACTGAGTTCTACGGCCTCAACTTTACCTGCAGTAAGAAAAATCATTATTTTTTCAGTCAGATTTATTCTCAAAATGGAAGAGAGGGCAGTAACTTTATTCTGTAAAGTAAATTAAAAACAGACTCTATCACAACCACAAGCACACACACATGAACAATAGAAAATGATATGCAAGGATACAAATTTTAGAATATTCCATAAAAACTGTCAAATTTGTTTTCAAAATTACTTAAAGTCACTATAAAACAGAAGTTAAGATTGTTCTTTTTCCCCATATTGTGACGTACAGTACCTACGATTGAAATGGTCCTAAAGTGACAAAAGGGAAGAGAAGGGTGGTGCCTGATTTTCTTTGGGAACCGATTAGATTGTTGGAAGATGGCCATTGGACGAAGGCAGGCACTGATAGTCCTGCCCTAAAGGCATTCCATGTGACCAGAAGTGAAGAAAATTAATTTTAAGAGGGGAGGGAAGGTTATGGTTTTAAAAAATATATATATTATAAGGGTAAATTATTGCTTACAAAATAATGAAGTGCACAAACATTGTTTATAACAAGCACTACTATATACAGTACATATGAAAATAAGAAGAGTGAATTTTGATTTCATTCTGACTTTAATTGCATCACTGCAGAAAAAAGATATTTTTGACTAAACTTTTTATATCAGTTCTGCCTGAATCATATTTTGACTTTGGTTTCACTGTTTTTAACAGATATAATGCATACGTTTCCAGACTAACCATTCCTCTTTCTCCCTCTCAGCCCCTTTAGCTGGTATGCCAGGAGAGTGTCTGGTAGACAGTGGGAATATGATCATAGATCAGGGTTATCCTGGAGCTCTGTCCCGTTACACTCAAGACTTCCTGCTGCTCTATGCCTTCCTGCCCGCTCTTGTGATCCTGGGCATCATCAGCTTCAAGATACGAGACCACCTCGTCAGACGCTGAGCCTCCATGTGTGTACATGTGTGTGTGTTTTATTGTTTCTGTGAGCAGATGTGTACAGAATGTTATGTTCTTTATTTTGTATTTTTTTGTAGATCATATATTGTAGATTATATCCAGACAACATCACCATGGAAGTTGATGCTTTTCCATGAATATAGAAAATGTTTTCTCCATAAAGTTAAGAATTGCTGTTTGTGTTGTACTATAATGTTATTTCAAATATGACTGTTGTGGACTGAATAAATAATATATTGTTATAAGATAGTTGCTCTGTCTTTGCTGGTTAACAGTGCATATTGTTACAGCCAAATTTCTCTATACATGATTTTAGTATGTTTCATTCTGCTGGCTGTAACATGTAATCTAATAAACAACTTTGCTTGCTTTAGGGCTTTGAGATTTATTCTCTTTATCATTTATGATAATGTTTTATGGAGTCAGATTAATTATATTGGAACAGATAAATAATTGATTGATACCGGTCATCCGCTAACTGTTTTTTGTTTAAATTACTGGTTCAGAATAGCAGTGAAAGCTTCCATCCTTACACTAAATACTAAAAATATATATCTTTATTATTATTTTCTTTTCAAATTTAAAGACAATTTGAAATCATGTGTAATTTGATCTTTTTAAATTGCATTTGATAAATAAATGGCATTTAATATATACTGTAAAAAATAATCTCGAAATTATTTTCATCTTGAAGCTGACTTATTATACCACATTTATTTGCTTATTTATTTGTAATACATTTGAATCTCATTTGCATTTATTTATTTGAATCAGATATTTCTTTTTGTGTGTGTGTGTGTGTGGTAAATTATTAGAATCATTTATTTATCATTAATCACTTTATTATTTCAGTGCAAAATTTTGTTTTATTAATTAAATTATATATGGATTATTAGTAATTTATCATAAATTTTTTATTACGCTTCATCTCATGGTACTTTTATAAGTTTGAATTGTAGACTGTAAAAAGTCAAAAAGCAAAAAGGTTAAAGAAAAAGGTTTGAATTAACCTCTGTCCTGTACTACTACCACTGAAACATTTAAGTGCACATTTCTGTTTTCACAATAGATATTGAACAGAGCTATTTTAATGCAACTAAAACCATACATGAAATGTAAATTAAATTAAATAAAGGAATTAAAAATAAGGGAGAAAATTATTATTTTTTTATTTAGAAAAGAAGAAATGTACAATATAAATCAGCAGGTAATCTGTAAGAGACTGGAATACAAGTACATACAATTACAAAGTGATAAGAACAATAAGCAACAAATGAAAAATAGAGAGGAAAAAAGAAAACAAAATAAAAAAAGGGGAAGTACAAAATTAAATAAAAAAACACAGAAAGCATCAAAGATTAACTTACTGGAAGCATGATATTTTCATAAGTTTCTATTAACTTGCAGAATATTTTGTTGTTGGATAAACGTAAAGCTTTAAGCAAGGAATTAATTTCAATTAGGAAATGGGCAAATGAGGGAGAGGATTTAAGAATTTTTTGTTTGCGGCAAAAGTATTTTGCATATTATATAAAAAAGTTATATATATATATATATATATATATATATATATATATATATATATATATATATATATATATTCTTAATTTTTATTTTTGGAATTAGAATAATAACAAATAATAGCTTTCAAGTAAAATACAATTAAAATATAGGGTGATACGGTGGCGCAGTAGGTAGCGCTGTCGCCTCACAGTAAGAAGGTCGCTGGTTCGAGCCTCGGCTGGGTCAGTTGGCATTTCTGTGTGGAGTTTGCATGTTCTCCCTGTGTTCGTGTGGGTTTCCTCCGGGTGCTCCGGTTTCCCCCACAGTCCAAAGACATGTGCTGTAGATGAATTGGGTAAGCTAAAATTGGCCGTAGTGTATGTGTGTGATTGAGTGTGTATGGTTGTTTCCCAGTGATGGGTTGCAGCTGGAAGGGCATTCGCTGCGTAAAAACATATGCTGGATAAGTCGGCGGTTCATTCCGCTGCTCTGGCCCCTAGATTAATAAAGGGACTAAGCCGAAAAGAAAATGAATGAATGAATGAATCTTTCAAGTTGAAGAGTTGTTTCATTGATTGTGATTTAAAGGGGGAAAACATCATTTCCCACAGTGCACCAGCTGTCTTACGTCATCAAGCAGTGACGTTACCCCTCGCAACCGCAATCAAGCGTCTTCTTCGACTGACAAAACAATTAAGCAACTGGAATATAGCTTTAAAACGACAAACCTATGAAACCTGGCGTAGAGAACATTAAAAACCGGTAAAATAATGCCAAAAGTAAGGTAAGTTACTAGCTGGGTTATTGTTCACATTGTTTTAATCGTTTAAGTTAGCTTTCAAGCTACCGAGTGAGTGATAATACGGCTAACGTTAGTGGTTTATTAGCAAACTCGATTATGCTTTTATTCAGATGAATTTATCTCGCAGCTCGGACACATTATGGGATGTTGCTGCGGCGGAAGTACGCAGCAGGGAGAGCAGGACTGATGAAGAGGAGGCTGAAGAAGAAGATGCACATTTCCCCTCACAGAGAACAGTCTTCTTCATGGGCAGTAAAGCAGGGGTATGACAAAGTTATTATATATCACTCTGAACACCCACTTACTGTGTATTGTCTAACAATGACGCTTTAAAACTTGTATTCTGATTGTAAACTCATCTTAATGTAAGCTAATTGTGTTTCGAGTCTAAATGAGAGCACTGTTTGATTTCCTTAAGTTGTGACATGAATAATTTTCTTTTTCATTATTGTCATGTTTTCCAGTAAAAAGTATATCTAAATATCCTTAATTCATGATGCATACGCAAATGAAGCAATGTTAAAATTAGTGAAGTAGTGAAACATAAAAAGCATTCCTGGATAATATTTGAAGCAATTGAAAACTAATGTGTGGATAATTAAGTAAACCTAGAGAGGAAAATGATTAAATCTCCTGTGAAATTTTACAGGATGGCTTAAACATTTGTGTCTGACTGTAAGTTTTTTTCAGTTCATTAAATGCCAATCCTGAAATATTACAATACATCAGTTATAGATTTAGTAAAGTTTTGATTCTGCTGATAATTTAGTGGCCTTAGAAGTGTATTTATCAAAGGTAATACTTGAGGTCTTTTAAGGTTAAAACAGTTTTTCCTCTATTGTCAAAAACATCACAACAAAAATATATGACCTTATATTTCAGGGCAAAACAACAATATTACTGCGGTTTCTTGACAGGTAAGTGTGAGCTATCATCTTGCTACAGAATTAAAGGTGACTTGGTTTCATGTAGTTTTTAAAGACTTCCAGTCATCTCATAATTGTGTTTTTTCCCCTGTAAACTAGAGATGAGACAGCTAAACCCACCCTTGCACTGGAGTACACTTTTGGAAGACGTGCGAGAGGTCATAATACGGTAAAAGTGACAGTCCTGTCATCAGTTTATATTTTTATTCTTCATTTATTCATTTTCTTTTCGACTTAGTCCCTTTATAAATTAGAAGTTGTCACAGCGGAATGAACCGCCAACTTATCCAGCATACAGTATGTTTTACATAGCGAATGCCCTTTCAGCCGCAACCCAGCAATGGGAAACACCCATACACTTTTTTAAATTCTATTTTACAAAAATAAAATTGTTCTTTGACATAGAGAAAATTGACTTCTCATTTAGTTGACTATAAAACCATTGGATTTTGTATAAATGTCTACGATCTTATTTTCTCCTTCTCTGCAGCCTAAAGACATTGCTCATCTGTGGGAATTGGGAGGTGGAATCTCCTTATCAGATCTTGTTCAGATTCCCATCACGGCTGACAATGTCAGGTTAGATTTTCAGACACTGAACACTCCACTTTTTTGTTAATAGGCTTATTTTACACAGATAAACAATTGAGTTTTACCCTTTAGAATTAATTCAGCCAATCTTCGGGTCTGGTGGGAGCACTTTTAGCTTAGCTTAGCTTAACATATATCATTGAAATGGATTAGACCATGGGTGACCAACCCTGTTCCTGGCGATCGACCTTCCTGCAGATTTCAGCTCCAACCCTGATCAAACACACCTGAACCAAGTAATTAGAACCTGAGGAACACTTGATAATTACAGGCAGGTGTATTTGATATGGGCTGCAACTGAAAACTGCAGGAAGGTCGATCGCCAGGAATAGGGTTGAGCACCCCTGGATTAGACCATTAGCATCTCGCTCAAAGAATTAAAAAAAAAAGATAATTTTCCTATTTAAAGCTTGACTCTTCTGCAGTTAATCGTGTACTAAGACAGACAGAAAATTAAAAGTTGCTATTTTCTAGACCAATATACAGTAGCTTGGAACTATAAATTAATTCTGGTGTAATAATCAATGATCTTTGCTGCTGTACCATGGCTGCAGCAGGAACAATAATATTATGCAGAGCTGTTTCCTAATTATTGTTCTGGGTGCTATTTTAGGTGCAGCGTAAAATCAAGCTCCTTGATTATTACGCCAGAATGAGAGTATATTTAACTCTAGGGCAGTGGTTCCCAAAGTGAGTGTTGCAGTGATTTCCAAACGTCAAATAAATTTTATTAAACTATTAGAATTACCATATTTTAGCCATAAACCACAGAATATAAAAAATAGTAGTTTTTAATAGTAAAAAATGACAACATGCAAATGAAGAGCCATCAGCCCTTAAAATATTTTGTTCATAGGACTGGTGTGTTTGCATTAGATTAACAACACAGCACTAGCGTCAGCTGCAGCAGATTGATTTTATAGCACCAGGGTAAACTTTCTGACACCTGTATGGCAATCAAATACATTCAAAATAAATACAGGCCACAACAGAAAACTTGAATTGAATATTGAGAATGATCTCTTTTTTGTGCTGAAAACATTGTGTCCACCAGTCTCTTTAGCTGAGGTTAATATTAAATTAAACAAATTGATAAATTACTATAAAAATGATATTATTGTTAGACTGTTGCACTTTTTTTGTGTTGTCAAAATGCTTGTGTTTATATACAGTTGAAGTAGTAATTATAATGCTGCGTTCACACCAGACGCGGAAGAAGCGTCAAGCGCGAGTGATTTACATGTTAAGTCAATGCAAACGCGCGAATAGGCATCCTGCAGCGCGATACGCGCGAATGGCGCGGCGCGAATGACGCAAATTGAGCGTTAGACGCGCTTAACTCGCAAATCGCTCGAGTTCAAAAATCTAAACTTCTGCGGACATTCGCGCCGCGTTAACCAATCAGGAGCTTGCTCTTGTGGGGGCATGATTGTGACATAGCACCTGTTGTTGGTGTCCGGGGGAAATCCTTCAGCCGACACCGACAACAATTCATCAAACTGGGCTTGGCTCAGTCAGAAGCACCGCTGAAAGCTTCCGTCATCCAGGTTAAGTTTCTGGAGGAGTTTATGAGCTCACAGAGCTGGGTGCACCTCAGAAAGTATCGAGTGGACTCAGACACTGCTCCAAACGTATCAACGCTGTTTTTCAGCCTTCATAAAGCACATAAACACAGTTATTTAAAGGTGCAGTATGTAAGTTTGACACCCAGTGGTTGAACTAGGTATTGCACTCCTGGATCATAATAAAAGTACGCTAGGATGCCAGATTGTGTACAGGAGTGAGTGATTTAAACTGTGTTCTAAATAAAAGCAACGACACGCGATAGAGGGAATATTTTCCATATTTAACGGAGTTTTTGTCCTAACCAACACCTCGAATTGATATATTAGAAATGGCTTCTATTTCTCACAGCTGAACAACAAAAACCTATGACAGCTAGATCACCTCAGGTAAGCCTTGTGTGCTTTATTCTGTGCTAAATGCTAACAATGCGAGTTTGAATGCATTTTACATGGCATTTGTTGCCATATACTGAAAGCAGAAAGTTCACCTCAGATCTGGAAAATACAATAAAGCGTCTGAAATTGAACTTTAGAACTAAACACATATGAGTGATTCAGCATCTACATTGATGTTAAAGTGGGTTAACATGTATTAAATAGATTCTAAACCTTACCGTTTCGTGAGCGAGTGCATATTCTGTGCTTCTGAAAGGCTGTATTTACATTTCTGCCGTGTCTCGTCTGGTGCAAACAGCCAAATAGCTGATCACTGCCTCTCTCGTCACAGCGTGTTGTTAGGACACGCGGTTACAATGTAACCTGCTCACCTAATGCTTACGTTCGTAATATTTATGTAATTTGCTAATTAATAACTTCATGTGGAACTGCATCTGTCTCCCATACTGTTCCTTTTGGTCACGGACGCATGCTTTCAAGAGTCTTACTGAATGAATGAATGAATGAATGAAATACGCTGTTTTCTAACAAGGCAACCCAGGGTGCTGACATATAATTGGCTAAACTGGCATCGTGCATATGAAATTTATCTAAACAAAGACAGAGTTCCGGCACGGAAAACCCATTTTCAAAGCAGAATATCTGACTTCAGCATTGTTTGTCAGTTAAACAAGTATGTTCACTTGGGATGTTTCTTAAATATCTGCACACATATTATGGTATTTTTATGCTTTAGAAGAGTCAAAAACTTACATACAGCACCTTTAATCAATAAAATCCATGTTAGCCGATTAACAACGAAGCTACAGTCACCGGGCAGACAAAAGCCCTGCCCATGACGAGAATCCGCGTCTGTTCTGAAGTGAATTTGACGCGCGAATGAAGCGAGTAAACTCAAATGTTCACACGTCTATTTACTCACGAATAGCGCAATTTAGCTGCGCGTTCCGCGTCTGGTGTGAACACAGCATAGCCCCCCTGTGAATTTTTATTTCTTTTTTAAATATTTCCCAAATTATGTTTAACAGAGCAAGGAAAATTTCACAGTATGTCTGATAATATTTTTTCTTCTGGAGAAAGTCTTATTTGTTTCATTTTGGCTAGAATAAAAACAATTTAAATTTTTTTTAAACCCATTTTAAGGTCAAAATTATTAGCCCCTTTATATTTTTTTCGATAGTCTACAGAACAAACCATCATACAATAACTTGCCTAATTACCCTAACCTGCCTAGTTAACCTAATTAACCTAGTTAAGCCTTTAAATGTCACTTTAAGCTGTATAGAAGTGTCTTGAAAAATATGTAGTAAAATATTATTTACTGTCATCATGGCAAAGAGAAAATACATCAGTTATTAGAAATGAGTTATTAAAACTATTATGTTTAGAAATGTGTTGAAAAAATCTGCTCTCCGTTAAACAGAAATTGGGGGAAAAAATAAACAGGGGGCTAATAATTCAGGGGGGCTAATAATTCTGACTTCAAATGTAGGTCTATTGTTGTGTGCGCAACGTTTTAACCACCTCAGAGGAATTTGGGAGTCACGAGTCACTGGCATTGTTATTTTAGGGGTCGCGGGCTGAAAAGTTTGGGAACCCCTATTCTAGGGGACTTGTAAAATGATTTACTATTTCCTATTTCCTTCTTTTTTCCTATTCTAACTATTTTCCTTGAAGTGAAATACATTTGACGTATAGTAGCAAACATTTTTACACTACAATTATTTCTGCAGTTTTTTGTCAGTTGTGCTTGTTTTGGATCTCTCGAAACCCAATGCTCTGTGGGAGACCATGGAAAGTCTGCTTGGATCAGCTCGAAATCAGGTGGAAAAAGTGTGTGCTGCACTGCAGAAGACAGGAGAATCCAAATCTGGCAAACAACGAGTCCCACGAGTCCTCCACAAGGACTATCCGGTACAGAGGATTACACTGTTTCTGTAAATCAAGTGTGTGTGTGTTACAGAGAATTACATGAAACAATCTCTCTTCAACAGGACCGTGAGCTCATCAGCCCTTTCCCTGTTCCTCTGCTCATAGTTGGGAGCAAGTTTGACATTTTTCAGGTAAAACTTCACTGCGGTAAAATGTTCATAGTAGTATTTACAGTGTGGTGATGTCTGTGCAATGTTTTATTTTTACAATGTCTGGGCCTACATGCTCGCTACATTGTTACAGTGTAGAGACGTAAGAAATGAGGGAGCTGTAGCAACATTATTGTGCGACATTCAGCAACTGTGAAAACAACTTTTTCCTCAATTTTTATGCCAAATTATAAATATTGCCTTGCCTTCATATAAGTAGTAATAGTTTTTAAATACTGTTTAATATAAAATATTGTTCATTAATATTGTTTTATTTTACTTAACTGATGGGAGTATAGTTTGAAGAGATAAAAAACCCCATAAAATTCCTAATCTTATTTGTAATTAATTACACTTTACTGCACAGTATCCACTAAAGCTGTGTCTACATTTATATGGGCAAGTTTCATTTCAAAACATTCACTTGCATTTTCAAATATGAGTTAAACCAGGGGTGTAAAAAGTACTTAAAAATAAGTATATTTGTGAAAGTATGGATACTGAGTAAGTAAGAATAATATGCAAATGTAAAAAAAATTTCCTTCACATTTACTCATCCTCATGCAGTTCCAAATCATTAAAGTGATAATTCACCCCAAAACAAAGCATTTTCCAACCATTCACTCACAGTCAAATGATTCTAAACATTTATGAGTTTCTTTCTTCTGGTAAACAATGATCAACAGAAGGTTCTGAGGTTGGTCAGTGGCTGTTTTTATAACCATCGTTATTCAGTATATAGATCTTTGTGTTCAACAGAAGAAAAAAAACTCAAGCAGGTTTAGTTCATTTGGAGGATGAGTAAATGATGACAGAATTTTCATTTTGGCTGAACTATCGCTTTAAGGCTTTTGTTCACCTTTAGAACACAAAAGGAGGAGAGATAACCGTCCATTCACCTAAATGTCTATTCATTTAAAACTCTGGGTGAATAGACAAACAGATCAAAGAGATGAATATGTCAAAAAGTTTATTCCAGGTCTATTGTTTTGTAAGAGTTACTGAATTTTTTTTTTGTCTTTAATTCAAAAGACAGAATTGAATAAACCTATCAAAAAATAGTAACCTAATATATTGGTCAGTCTTGTTTATGGTAACTGTTTCTATCTAGGACTTTGATTCAGAGAAGAGGAAGGTGATTTGTAAGACTCTACGCTTCTTAGCTCACTTCTATGGAGCATCACTAATCGTAAGATTAAACATACTAAAGAATTCATTTTTTTAAAAACAGTGATCATGGATTATAATTTTCAGGAAAAAAAAACATCAGTTTATCATTTTTTTATAGATGCTTTCTGTCTCTTCATAGTTCACCAGCAGCAAGTCAGAAACCACAATGTCTAAAAGCAGGAGTTTTATTAATCAGCTGGCATTTGGGACTGAAAGACCGTAAGTCTAAATATACTTTATTTGTGAGGTTTTGTTATTATTTATTTTATATTAATTAATTTAATTCAATTTCATTTAATCTCTTAATCTTACAAAAACAGTAAAAGGCTTTCTCTTTTATTCTGTTAGAAAATCAGTCTCTACAGACCCCAGTAAACCTCTGGCTATTCCAGCAGGATCAGACTCCCTAAGTCAAATCGGTAAGATACGTATGTTTTTGTTAAAGACAAACTAACTTATATGCTTTTTAAATCAGTTTGATATTCAAGTTGTGGATCGATAAGATTTTAAATGCTCAACAAGACTACATTTATCCAAAAAAAAAATCTATAAAAACTGTATATTTGAGAAATTGTATTACAATTTATAATAGCTGGTTTCAAATATCTTAAAATTTAATATTTTTCATATTTCCATATGTTATGGGTCAGCAAAAGCTGCGTTTTACTCCAGTCTTGAATGTCACATGATTCTTCAGATATTATAATAATAATATAATTTATTACGATCAATGTTGTGTTGATTAATTTAATTTTAATTTATTTAAATGATTAATTTAAATTTAATTAATTTAAATTGTTTGATGAATAAGTTTAAAAAGTTCATTTAAATATATATTTAAAATTAGTGTTTTAAAACTCATTAATCAGTGCATCCTTGCTGAATATAAGAATTTCTTTAAAAATGTGCTGATGCCAAACCCTTAAACTATACTTATAGTGTATGCTACAATAAATTATTTTAAACCATTTTGGGTAACACTTTATAATAACTGCACACTATGTATAATTTTTTGTGTATTGGCAAATAATTAGTTTATCGTTTGTTAAACATCAGCTCTACAATAACTAATGAGTAAGCAGTTGCTGTAAATGCTGTATTCTTTACCTAAAAGCACATATATAATGTCCTTAAGGATTGTATTTTCATACTTTTTAATGAATAATTTGTCATTACTAAATTAAGTATAGCATTATTTACAAACCTGGTATTTAAGAGTAGTTGGTTCTTTTGTCATTCACCATTTTATCATATTTGTATATTTTTAAGTTAAGATAGCGTGTGTATGGATGTTTCCCAGTACTGGGTTTCAGCTGAAAGGACATCTGATGTGTAAAACGTATGCTGGATAAGTTGGCGGTTCATTCCGCTGTGGCGAGCCCTGATGAATAAAGGGACTAAGCAGAAGGAAAATGAATGAATGAATAAATAAATTAGTATATTGTTATTGTTTTATTTTGAAAAATTTATCATTAACAAAGTGTGAAAATAAAATAATAAAGCTCATTAAATGTTTATAGTCAAGAATACAGCATTTGTAGCAGTATTTATAAACTGCTGATTAATGTCTATTAGTTATTAAGAGTTAATTTTATACAAATTTTTTCACATTAAAATGGTGAATTCAAATCAAATGAGAAAAAATCTCATATAATCAATATAATAATATAATCAATAAAACTCCTATACTGCAAGTGCATTAAAACCTACAGTAGCTTAGTTCACATCCATAATCACAATCTCATCTTGTAAATATTTCATTGGTTCATCCTCCAGGTCCACCTGTTGCCTCTGAGGTTGATATCGGGACTCTACATGCCAAAAACCCCTTTGACCTCTGGAAGAAGGTTTTTGAAAAAGTTTTCCCACATGAGGTACTTCTTGATATGTAAACAAAAAACACACAACTTTATATTAAATGTCCATCTGACCATCCTATTTATTTTTTTCAGAGCACAAAGGAGCGTAAAGAGCTGAAAGATCCTGTCAAAGATCCTCAGTTCAGCGAGCCGCTTATAGACTCTATCAGAGCACAGAAAGACCAGGTATGAGACACATTTACACTCAATCTTCACATTATTTGACTTCTAGTAACCTCTAGTCACGAGTGTTTTTATTACCCTTCAGTACAGCTGACTCAGAGTCATATACTGTACTGATCCTCCAGACTGATACATGCCCTGCTTTACTGTATGTGACTGAAAGTTACCCTGATCTCACAGCCAGTGCCCTTTAGTTACCTCTCACCTGCACCAATTTACACTCATACTGCTATAATTGCAATAATCAGTCAGTAAACATCTATAAAATAAATAATTCTATTTAACATTTTCTAGTTTTATCATTATAAACATGCTTCATCTGAAGTTTATATCATGTTTATAGTTAGGAAGTATGCCAAATCTATTGAAATTAAAGATCGAGATTGTGTTTTTCACTAGATTTTTGAATAAAATATGAATAAATATAATTATATATACATTTATAATAAAATAAATAATTACCATTAACATTTCCTAGTTTTTATCATAATAGACATGCTTCATCTGAAATTTATAGCACTTGTGTAGTTAGTAAGTATGCCAAATATATATTGGAATTAAAGCTGCAGATCTAGTGTTTTTCACTAGATTTTCATTCATAATTTGAATTAGCTTTTATTTTTACAAGTTTTATTTAGTTTTATGCACTTTTGTTTATTGTTTTTGTATTTTTTTCATCATTTTTATTTCAGTTTTAGAAATGTTAGTACTTCTATTTTATATTCAGCTATATTTAATATAGCTTTTTATTGTTACAATTAAAATGTTTATTTTGAAGTTTTAAGACATCAGGGACTAGTTTGAAAAAGCAGTTTTTCAAATAATGGTCAATATTTTATTTAATGTGTCATTTTGTTTAAATAAACCTATACTTTCTTCTTCAAATTTGAAAAATTTAGTACTTCTGTAAAATGAGAACATTTGTGCGAGATATACTTCTGTATATGTAACAATTGATCAGATTGAATTCAGCAATTTTGACTGATTCTGCCATAGTAGCCACACAAATATGTTCCCCTTCGGGAGGGGAACTTCAATGCTATGTGGAAAAACTTCCACTATGGGGATTTCGTCAGAATCCAATCATCTGAAAGAGTATAAAAACGGGCCAATGAAATGCCAATGAGTTGGCGGCGTCAGCGTGCACAGCTGTCTTGAATGACAATCAGCCTGGCATAAAAGGCTAGCATGTGCTCAGCAACGACATCCTTTTCGCTTTCAGAGCCTTTCACGAGCTTCTGAGAGAGTCTATGAGGGTATCTCCAACCTGTGTCTACAGAGAGAGATCGAGAAGCAGCTTCTCCCGGTCCAGAGCGTGTATACGCAGTGGCAGATGGTCGAGCTGGGTTGTTCTCCCTTGCCTGGCGTCCTTTGGGTCCGGTCCTCCAAGAGCGGTATGTATATAGGAAGCAAGTTTCCTAAAAGAGCAACACGGTTGTGCAGCGCGTCTTTTTCAAGACGTCGCTCCGACCGTGCGTTTCTGGTTGCGGTGGTTTCCTGTCCCCGGATGATGGGCACGAGCACTGCGTTTCATGTCTGGGGGTCCAGCATGTTGATGCGGTGCTCGCGGGCAGTGCATGCCATCATTGTGATGTCATGTCTGCTGCGCAGTTAAGATCGCGGCTCGCTCTTGCAAAAGAGCGACCCACCCCAGTTGTCCCCCGCACTGCGGTTGGCACTCGGGCAGATCTGAGGGTTTCAGTGGGAGTAAATCCGCCGCCCTCGGGCTCGCGGACCTCTCGCTCCTCCACGCGCTCCATCCAAGCTTCAGGTGAGAGAAGCGCTCCATCCTCGGGTGGTCGCCCTCTCACTTGATGACACCGAGGATCAGATGTCCATCGCTGCATCGGAGGATGGGCTGTCATTGTCTGATGAGGATGCGAACCCGCTCGCTCCCTCCCTCCGGGGTGGAGAGCACGGTGTTGGCATCTAAAAAGCAGACATGATGGCCGTGCTTTCCCGGGCTGTTTCGGCCGTGGGTCTGGTGATGGTTTATCCCCCAGCCCCGCGGCCGGACCGACTAGATGGGTGTTATGTGGAGGATATAAGAAGGCAAGACCTTCTAAGCCTTCCGTCCCCTTCTTCCCGGAAAGTGCGCAGTAAGCTCACGCAGTCTTGGAGGGCACTTTTTTCTGCCCGATCTGCGTGCGCTTTCATCCTCACCATCCTTGGAGGGTTGGTTGTCATTGTCTGATGAGGATTCGAACCTGCTCTCTTCCTCCGGGATGATGGGCGTGGCGTCGAATCCAGAAGCAGACTTTGCAGCCGTGCTTCCCAGGCTGTTTCGGCCGTGGGTCTGGAGATGGTTTATCCCCCAGCCCCGCGGACGGACCGACTAGAGGGGTGTGATGTGGAGGAGATAAAGAAGGCAAGACCTTCTAAGCCTCCACGTCCCCTTCTTCCTGGATGTGCACAGGAAGCCCACGCAGTGCGCTGCGTGCGCCTCCGCCCTCACCATGCATGCTACGGCCACCTACCAGCGCTCCCTAGCGCAGGCGCTGGCCCAGCTGCGCGGGGGATGGTTCCGACCCAGGACTGAGCATGAGCTCCGCACAGCTATCGACTGAAGTCGGCTGTGTGTGCCCCAGGGAAGGACGATGGTCACATTAGTGGCCCAGGAACGCCACCACGGGCTAAACCTGGTGATCTGCGTGATGCTGACAAAGTTCGCTTTCTTAGCTCACCCATATCCCAGGCTGGCCTGTTCGGCGACACCGTCAGTGAATTCGCCCAGGAATTCACGCCGGTGAGCGAGCAGTCGGAGGCGATGGGTAATACCATCTCTCGGCGGGATCGTAAAACCGCTCCTCCCCGCCGAGCCATCCACATCCACTGCTTCACGCCGAGAGCGCCCGCCTGCGGCTTTGCTCAGTCGCCCCCGCCTGCGCCTTTGGCCAAGCGGCTGCGCCGAGCATCTCGCAGGCAACCAGCGCTCCCCGCCCCAGGGCGCCGCTAAGTTCGTTAAACGAACCGCGAAGCGTCCCTGAGACGGGCCATCTGGAGAGGAGGAAATTTGCTCTTTCCCCGCTGGAGGGCGGGGTTCTTCTTCTAAACAGCGTTAAAAAACGCTATCAAAACCTCAGAGAAAGAGCATTTTTTCCCTTCCCCGGATGTGACAGCCCGAACACTGCCAGTCTGGGACGCTATGCTTTCCAGCTCGCAGGATCGGTGCACTTCGCCAGTGGCTCGCGGAGCGAGAGAGAACGGTCTCCTTTCTCTCCCCCTCCCAGCCCCACCTCCGGAGTACGGGTGCGAGACAAGAGTGAATCTCTTGCCTCCTGCTCTCCTGTGGGACCCCAGTGCTTCCCGGTTGAGCCCACCCACTCCGCGCTGCCCCACCGCTGGTACGTCAGCGATCGTGCGGACGAAGCCACTTGCGAGGGCTCTGCCTGCCTGGTTAGCGCGGGCCAGCCCATCGCAATGGCTCATCCGCGCGATCAGACTCGGCTACGCGATTCAGTTCGCGAAACGGCCACCCAAGTTCACGGGTGTGTATTTCACCAGGGTCAGCCCTGCGTCCGCCCCTGTCTTGCGAGAGGAGATTGCTGTCCTCCTGGCGAAGGATGCAATCGAACCGGTCCCTCCAGCCGGGATGGAGAGCGGGTTTACAGCCCGCACTTCATCGTACCCAAAAAGAGCGGTGGGCTACGGCCAATCCTTGATCTGCGCTTTTTGAACCGCTGGCTTCACAAGCTGCCGTTCAGAAAGCTTACGCAGAAGCGCACCCTCCGGAGCGTTCGTCCTCGGGATTGGTCTGCAGCAGTAGACCTGAAGGACGCGTACTTTCATGTCTCCATACTTCCACGCCACCGTCAGTTTCCTGCGGTTTGCGTCTGAAGTCGAGCCTGGCGGTACAAGTCCTCCCCTTTTGGCTCTCTCTGTCTCCGCGGGTTTTCACCAAGCTCGCGGAGGGTGCCCCAGCTTCGGCTTGCGGGCATCCGCATACTCAATTATTTCAAGCGACTGGCTGATTTCAGCGCGCTCGCGGGATTAATTGATTACGCACAGAGACAGGGTGTTTCGGCACTTCGACCAATTGGGGTTTCAGGTCAACCGAGAAAAGAGCAGCCTCGCCCCCGTGCAGAGCAACTCTTTTCTCGGGTTGGAGCTGGACTCGATCACCATGACGGCGCGCCTCCCCCGAGAGCGCGCCGGGCTGATGCTGGCCTGTCTGAGAGAGTTCGACAGGAAAATGTGGTCCCACTGATATTATTTCAGAGGCTCCTGGAGCATATGACATCCGCAGCCGCGGTCTCGCCGCTCGGATGCTCCATATGAGACCACTTCAGCATTTGCTTCACGATCGGGTCCCTAGACGCGCATGGCACGCGAGCGCGCACCGGGTGACTGTCACTCCGCTGTGTCGCCTCGCCCTCAGCCTCTGGATGGACCCTGTGTTCTACAGGCCCGCGGGCCTCTAGAACAAGCGTCCAGGCATGTCGTCGTTTGACGGATGCTTCCAGTTCACGCTGGGGGGCCGTGTGTTGCGGGCATGCAGCTGTGGTTCCGTGGTAGGAAACTGGTTGCATTGGCATCTTAACTGCCTGGAGCTGTTGGCAGTGTATCTCACGCTGCACCGTTTTTTACCGGTGTTAGAAGGGAAACACGTGCTGGTCAGGACGAACAGCATGGTGGCGATGGTGTATATCAACCGCAAGGGAGATATTCGCTGTCGCCGCATGTCTCAGCTCGCTCGCCGTCTGCTCCCCCGGAGTCATACGCGGCGCAATCGCTGCATTCCATTTTTCCCCGCCGAGCTCAACCGTGCAGCCGCTGCGCTCTCACGGCAGTTCGCCTGGGAGAATGGAGGCTCCACCCCCGACTGTCCAGCTGTTATGGGTGCGTTCTGCGCACTGGCTACACAGCTGGCCCCGGGGCGTGCGTAATACGCATTTCTCCAGTGAGCCTACTCGCACAGATGCTGTGTAAAGTCAGGGAGGACGAGGAACAGGTCTATGCATTGCGCCTCTCAGGCCCAATCAAACCTGTATTCTAGCTCTCTCCTCGTGATGGCCCCTCCCTGGCATGTCCCATGGAAGAAACTACTTCTTTGGGGACAGGCACCGTTTGGCACCCGCGCCCAGTTCTATGGACATCACGTGTGGCCCATAGATGGAGCTCGGAGGACTTAGGTGACCTACCGTTAGGTGGTTAACACCATCACTCAGGCCTAGAGCACCCTCTATGAGGCATGCCTATGACCTGATGTGGAGTCTATTCGCTGTGTGGTGTACTTCTCTCCGAGAAGGAAACCCCAAACATGCCAGATCAGTGTGATGCTATCCTCCTTCAGTTGGCTGGAGCCAAGGCTGTCCCCTCCGCACTGAGGGGTTGGCGTGGCGATCATCCCCGCTCTGAGGATGCGGCGATGGCGGCGCGCTGGGAAAGCATCGCCTCATCATCCAGTCCCCAGAGGCGCGAGACGTGGATATATATCCTGTCCCCTCTCTTACCCATTTGAAGATCTCTCTTAGGAGAGGTCTGCTCGATCACTCGACTCAGTATCTATATGATTTCTGTCCAGGTAGACAGCTCTGCTGGTCGCGTTGGCATCGGTCAAATGGGCGGGTATCTGGAGGCATTTTCGGTCAGCGAAATGTGCCAGCGTTTTGGGCCGGCCCACTCTCACGTTTACCTGAGACCCCGGCCCACCTAGGTGCCCTAGGTTCCTACAGCGCTCGTTTAGACTATGTAGTGAACCTGCAAGCGCTGCCCACGGAGGAGGCAGACCCAGCCCCTTTATTGCGGTGTCCTGTTCGCGCTTGCGTATTATAACGGACCGTACTCAGAGCTTAGATCCTCTGAGCAGCTCTTATATGTTACGGTGATTGGCAGATGGGAAGTGCCATATCTAAACAGAGGTTGGCCCACTGAACAGTGAATGCCATCTCCCTCGCTCATCGAGCTAGGGCGAGCCGTGTCCCCCACTCGGAGCGCGCTCCACTCGGAGCGCGCATCCTTTTGGGCGTTAGCACGCGGCGCCTCTCTAACAGACATTGTAGAGCTGCGGGCTGGGCGACACCTGAGCATTTGTGAGATTTATCTTCGAGTGAACTGATTTCCTCACGAGCGGTGAATGAGGAAATTCGGTTAGGTGTTGTAAAACGCTTGCTGCGCCTTTCTCTCTAACACAGAGATACGTGCGCTTTTCTCGCTTTGTCAGTTGAGTTCCCCACTCGGCGAACCCTGCAGAGTTCCTCCGAGGCCCCCAGCATCTGACTCAGCGGAGCAGTCAAATGTTGGCCCATTACGTTGTAGGTATGCCCGCTGGTCATCCCGCGTTCTGGGTATAGGTGCCTGCTATGTGCGATCCCCGCTGGCGATCCCATACGCTCACTCAGCCACGATGTAGTCCCCCCTCCTAGGCGGGCTCGTGTCTTCCCTCCCCGCTAACCACCTCTTCATATGTGCACTCCCCCTTCTCAGGGCTAGTCCATATGCTATTTTGCCACCAGGTCTCCCCCTCCGGGCAGCAGGTGGCCTCCGCAGCGTCCTCCCTATCGGGACTGAACGCTTTCCCAACGTACTGTCGTATTTAAAAATTCCTAGAAACTACTAGGTGTATTTTACGACTCCCCGAAAAATATATCTAAACCAGAAAAGGTAAGTAAGGGCCAGGGGACACGTTGGAGGACTGTGTCTCCAGCGATGCAGGTGCGCTCGTACTGCTGCGTGGCGCGCCCCTCACTGGAGACATGGTAAGGTTCTTTCGTTGTGGCGCTTTCCATAAATTTCCCCATAGTGGAAGTTTTTCCACATAGCATTGAAGTTCCCCTCCCGAAGGGGAACGCTCTGGTTACTAAAGTAACCCTCGTTCCCCGAGGGGGGGAACGGAAATGCTATGTTCCTTCGCCACAACGATTGTCCCTTAGCTGTTGAGTGTGAAAGCCTCTTCAGCTAGAAAAGGATGTCGTTGCTGAGCACATGCTAGCCTTTTATGCCAGGCTGATTGTCATTCAAGACAGCTGTGCACGCTGACGCCGCCAACTCATTGGCATTTCATTGGCCCGTTTTTATACTCTTTCAGATGATTGGATTCTGACGAAATCCCCATAGTGGAAGTTTTTCCACATAGCATTTCCGTTCCCCCCCTCGGGGAACGAGGGTTACTTTAGTAACCAGAGCGTTTCATATATTAGAAAAGCCATCCTATATTTCAGTAAGCAACATTTTCCTCTCTCTTTTCCCAGGAGCTGGACCAATACAAGAGAGAACAAGCAAAATCCTGGAAAAGTTTGGCTTTGGATCCATAGATTCCTCTTAAAAATCTTCAAACACCAAGTTTGTGCTGTACTTTACAATATTGACTTTAAAGTAAGGCTTCTATTTTGTACCATTAGGTTATGTATATATATTTATATTGTAGCAATTGTGGATAAAATGTGTGTGAATGGGAATTCATAATTAAATAATTAAACTACAATCTATCTCAACACATCCATTTTCAGATTTTCCCTAAACAATTGAATCCAGACACAATACGACACAACACTTTGGAAGTAAACAAAAACTGTTGTTTAATATGCTGCTCCCCCCTTTATTGAGAATATGCAAAATTTTGTAAAAAACAAAAAGGAAAAAGTGCCATGATAATTAAAAGAATTGAACTAAACAAAAATAAATTAACCATACATTTAAAACAATAAAAAAACAAAACAAAGCAAAAAACAAACACTGATATGATAAACAAGGGAAAATCAATGTACCAAGCACTTTATCTGCCATCCACCATCTCCTCTAGTGGCAGACTGTCACACAGGTTGTTTTATTCAGAGGGCCGTCCCACTGTAAAGGCATCTTGTAGTGAGTACAGTGGGATGTAGTGGTGCCAAAGTCCTTTTTGGTGCCCTGAATTTTCCATTCATGTCACATTATGCCTTTGATGTGCAAAAAAAAAAACAAAAACATAGCACGATGAATCCAGTCTTTTTATCCTCAAAGACTCCCAATAAAAAATAATAATAATAAGCAGAGAATACTGGGCACTTAGTGACATTATACATGTATAAAACAGAGAAAAGCCCACTGGATGCATTCTGTCAGGTACCTATCTGCACTATCGTCTAAAGTCTACAGTTACGCTAGAAATGCTCTTCCTACAGAAAGGCCCGGTAAGTGGTTCAGGTTTACGCCAACATCCTCCTAAAAGTACAGACAAGCAGCAGAAGGAAAGAAACAGGTCAACAGTAAACACACACACATAGAGCTGGAACAGTTACATGAAAAGAAGGCTAGAAGTTGTCATGTAGACACAGACGTCCGTCAATGCAGAATGTTAGTGTACACACACCTAAGGCCCGTTCACACCAAAAAAAGATATCTATAATAATAAGGATAAAGTTTTATCAGTGGTTATACATGTAAAATATTAGAGTCCACACTACGGCTGTAATGTGAGGAATGATTCTGTTGGAATGATGATAATAAAAAATAAAAAAAAACAGCTGATGAATGAAAGTCATTGACAGCCAATCAGAATCCAATCTGTGGTAAAGAGTTTGAGGATTTAAAGTGACAGATGATAAAAATGCAGCACACCCTTATAACAAACAGAATGTTATTGTGCATTGATGTGAACGCTAATACCTTTAGCATTGTAGCTACAGTTGTTTGTGGTCTGTTCACACCAAGGACAATAGGCCCTTTTAGTGCTGATGTCATAATTATGTGATGGAGTTTTCTAGAGGCAAAACAAAGGAAAAAAATCCCAGAAAAAGGCAGAAAATACAAAAACAGCACAAAGTGGGCTGTATAAAATTACATCTTGTTGCATTTGTTGGGTGGAAGAATACAGGCTCCAATTTGACATTTGATCGCATACATGCTGCCAGAAAAAGAAAAAACTGTGATTAAATGCAACAGAAGCATCGAACTGGACAGAAATTAAATAAATTATTTAAGTGGAAACTATTTATAGTTATCTTTAGAGCTTTATAGTTTTTGGTGGTCCCTTCACACCAAAATTGTTAACGATAAAAACATGATATAACAAACAACTATAATAATAATAACAACTGATTACCTACAGTATAAGAATTCATCCAGCTTTAAAGACCTTGTGTACTTAAATCAGCAAATGATAAAACTGCTTTTTTAAACAGTATCTTATGATAAACAGATGGTTATAGTGTGTTGATGCTATTATAGTCATCATTTTTGGTTTGAACGGGTCTTTAGGGCTGATTCAGTTGTCCATAATGCTGATCGAGGGAAAAACGGCGAAAAACTACAAACTAGCCAGGGCGCAGTTTTACCAGTTCATTAGTGCATGCCATGCATTAGTCTGCAAGTTCCCTCTTTATGCTCTTATAACTGAAAACTATAAATGATGCAAAGAGAAGTTCAATGCATATTCAAATATCCAATGATACAAATTCTTCTTTACATTCCAAAAAAAAAACAAATTCCAAGAATGTAATTAAGCTAATTTAGAATAGCTTGAATGCACAAAATCTGAAACATTTTCCCCTCAAAAATGACAGTTATCTAAATACAAATTTTAAAATACAGTTGCGCATAGTTTTCTGTATTCAGTTTGGTAAACCATGTTATCGAAGCTCAGAGGAAAGCAGACAGGCACTGGAGAGTTGTTTTAGTCCGTTCATGAGGGATTCGTCTGGCAGTTCATTCGGCTTGGTTGGCCACTTGCTTCCTGTCACATGCAGCTGTTTGTGTGTGTTTTGGTGCAGTTTCGCTGAGCAGTCAATCCAGATTCACGTGTGTGATCCTAAAAGTTACACTAACGGTACAACTACAGACAGACCTCATACAGAGTCCTGCAGAAGGGCACGTGACACATTATACATAGACATAAAAGTTACAGTATGTAGTTCTATTAGTCCAGTTTACTAAAAGTTTTTTTTTTATTTGCTAGCAATGGCACTCTCCCCTCCGGTGGGGTGTGTGCGGCTGAAGTTGAGTCCTACACTGGGTTTTTCTGGGCTAGGGTTGGTTATGGTTGTTGTTGGTGGTGGTTGTGGGGTTCCATTACTGGGCAGAGGTGCCCATCCGCTCTGAGATCCAGGGCTGCTTCTGGGTTTGGGGGCGGTTGGACTGGTCAAGCCGAGGCTGGTTAGAGCGTCAAGGGTTCCATCAGGGTCCACCATGACATTTATAACTGCAGGAATGGAGAAATACATTAGGTAATATATTAGGCACCCGGAAAAGGTCTTGAAACATCATCTGGACAATGTCTTTAGGTATGGTAATAATAGTATAAGTGGAATAACTGACAACGGGCCATTGGATTATTATTTCATTCAAATAGTTCATTGCATTGTATAAACTATACTATTAAGTGGACATGGCAAACACTATAACGATGGGTTCAAGCCAAAAGCAAATAAGTGCAGTTTATTTATAAACTAATTTTGAGAGCATCACGTGCTTATGATTGTTCACGGCTGGTCCAGCATCAGCTTACGATTGATTCACTAATCAGATGATTCCTAACTCGCTATAAATAACCAGAGTTTCTTATCTCAGTGTCTTTGTCTTGAAGAATCCAACCCAACCCCCACCCACCCACCTCTACTCCCCCTCCTTTCTAGATGGATGACACGGCGGCCCAGTGAATAGCACTGTTGCCTCACAGCAAGAATGTCTCTGGGTAAAGTCCCTACTAAACCAGTTGACATTTCTGTGTGGAGTTTGTTTGTTCTCCCATTGCTCACGTAGGTTTTCCTCAGGTTTTCCAATTTCCTCTCACAGTTCAATAAACGTGCAACCTAAGTAAATTGAACATACTAAATTGACACAATAGTCAAACTCTTAGCAAGCCTTATATCTCTCCTTATCCATCCTATATCTGTCATTAGCCAGAAACAAGTCGGGGGAGTTCAAACTCCCCCCTCACCCTGCTAACGGGAGGGAGCCCAAGCCTCGAAGATCTCATAAGCTCAGCGCTCTCTCCCGGGACAGCATGCCAAACAAGCTTTATTATCAATCATCAGCTAAGTGTGAACTCTTGAAAACATCACTTCACTTGCTCTGATTTACTCACAGGATGTTTTTAATCTCAAAAATATGCAAATTACTCATACTTAAAAGTGCATTTGGTATAAACCCAGCGTTAAAATGTGGACGTGAATCAGCCTTCCAAACATAAATAAAACACGACACCTCTGACAACATTGGTTTTGGCCATTATTTTCATGGCTATAATTAGCTATAATGTTAGTTTGGTGAAAAGTAGTCAAAAGCCAGTATTTTTATGTGGGGTGTGTTTATATTTTTTGACTCTCAAAATGCTGGTAGCTAATGACTTGCATTTTATGAAGGACCACACTGTCATCGATAGGCAAAGTGCAGTAACTACACTTTTAATTCCTTAAATTTACATATCGTTTTTTGGGGGGAATCTCCTTATCCACCACCAGTGTGCAGCATCCACCTGGATTACACGACGGCAGCCATATGGCACCAGACCACACACCAGCTGATTGGTGGAGAGGAGACAGAATGATGAAGCCAATTATGATATGGGGAATGTTTAGGAGGCCATGATGGACGGCGGCCAGTGGGCAAATTTGGCTAGGATACCGGGGTTAAAATTGAGTTAAGGCCTAAAATCAAAGTCTCCTGGTGCAATATTGTCCTGTTTCTGAAACTAAACCACTAATCTACCCACAGCATATCTGACTGTCTAATGTAAAAAAACGTAAAGTGTTTTAGTGTTTGTGTGGTTACTGCACTTTGTAGGGCTGTATTGAGCTATAATGTGCTGCTGTTACATTTAATGCAGATATAAAAGGCTGTAGGTATTCTTACCTTGAAGCTGTTTTTCTACTCGCTTCAGCTCTGCTAGTATAGATGAAATTTCCTAAATGGTACAAAGAGTAATTAGGAAAATGTACAAGTCAATAATATTTACAGTAAGGCATTCATCATTAATGGACTCACCTTGTTTGAAGTTTTGGGAAGGGGAACCTCATTATCCAAACAGAGTTTACTCTCAATATCATCCAAGTTCCTGTCCTTGTCTTTGAACAATATCCTTAAAAAAAAGGTGAATTAAAAACTACATTAGTAAATGTAACAAAAACACAAATAAAATAAAAATGTTTTGATATATTTTATTATTTTGTACTTTTCTGTAGTTTAGCAGTTCATATAAATTTTCAATATTATGAACAAACATAAATTGTTAAAAACCAATTTTGTAAACTGTAATGATCATTTTGCAATACAAACCAAAGTCATTGAACAGGGAAAATATTATAAATATGATTATAAAATATTATAAATATTCTGAGGCCCACTCAGAAGTTAAAGGTCCCGTGAAGTGCTTTGAAATGTGCATTTTTATTTAATGTTTGATGTAATCTCAACCGAAACATGAAGAGAGGGTGGGACATAGTGTAGCCCCTCCCTTTAAAAAAACAGCCAATAGCACTTTATTTTCTCACAGCTCTGACAGTGAAAGTGGTTGAGCTCCAGCACATCAAATAAAAAGGGGGCGGGGAATGTCAGATACTAGAGAGCATTTGATTGGTCACGATTTGATGAGCAACTGAAGTAAGAGGTAACGTGAACAAAACTATTGATCCATTTGAACCACAAGTGTCAAACTCAGTTCCTGGAGGGCCGCAGCTCTGCAGTTTAGTTCCAACCCTGCTTCAACACACTTACCCGTAGGTTTCAAACAAGCCTGAATGACTCAATAAGTTTGATCAGGTGTGTTTAATTAGGGTTAGAACTAAACTGTGCAGAGTTGCGGCCCTCCAGGAACTGGCTTTGACATCTTTGATTTAGACAAAAGTGACAAACTACAAGCTTTACATATTTGTATCTGTTTTATATTTCCAAAATATAAAATTTGTCACTATTTGGGGCACACTAGCTTATAGACATCATAAAAACTAACAATACTAATACTTGTAAAACTTTATTTTGTACTTTTATGGGGCCTTTAAAAACATTGTTTTAGAACATGTAACAGTAGGTATGCAAAATAATGTGAGATCTTATAATTATATAATGTATATATGCATATTTCCATCTGCGTAATATTACTTGTCTCCGCACCTCTTTCGCAACCAATAACACAGCAATTCTCTTCCATGCATTAGTTACTTCACATCTTGACTACTTTGTTGCACTTCTCTCTGGGCTTCCTTCTAAACTTCTCCATAAACTCCGACTGGTTTAGAACCATGCAGCTCGTGTCATCTCATGAGCACATCACACCATTTCTTTATCAGCTTCACTGGCTTCCGGTAAAGTTTCGTATTGATTTTAAAATACTACTTCTCACTTTCAAGGCACTTCATAATCTTGCTCCTCAATATCTCATGTTCTCCATATTTATACCCCTTCTCTCACTCTTAGATCAGCCAACTGTTTCTCCCTAGTGCCACCTTGCAATCGGTTGAGCACAATGGGGGCCAGATCTTTTAGCTCCGCGGCTCCTCGACCATGGAACTCGCTTCCCCTGGATCTAAGGAGCAGTGACAGTCTTCACACTTTTAATTCTCGTCTCAAGACCCATCTTTTTAAGCAGGCTTTGTGTTGACTATTTTTTTATTATGTTATTTTATACTCACGATGTGTTTGTACCTACAACTTCTTACATGCATTTAAAATCTTGTTTGCCAACGTTTTATTAATTGTTTTAAATTGTTCTGTTATGGCTGTTGATGCTTGTTGTAGGGTGACCTTGGGTGTCCAGAAAGGCGCCATATACAAATAAAATGAATTATTATTATCATTATTTAATTTTTAGTTTATAATTCTTTATATATTTTGAAAGTGTATACATAATAAAATGCAATTTACTGCTTTACTGAACAATTTTCCAGTTCAAAATAAGAAACGGTACTTTGGCAAAATTAAGTTAAATACTGTTGAAGTTAAATAAAAGTTACTGTTGTTTAATTTTACAGTTATTGTGATATAAAACACAAATTGTGCTTAATGTAGTATGAGAGCTGGAAATGACTTGATTTCTGTAACATTTGTATTTTGATGTACATTATATTGGATTTATGGGGAGCTCTGCACATGTTTAACTCCATTACTGACCTGATTTTGCCAGCAGTTTTATCTACAGACTGTCGGATTTTGGAAGACAGTTGGGAAACCGATGTAAGCAATAAACTGTCCAACACCGCCTGCAAAAGAACAACCAGCACGACTGTGTCAATAAGTTACAAAACAAACAACATCCAGTCAATAAAACACTGAGGTAATTATACTTCATATCAGCACTCACACACCAGGATCTACAGAACAACATGTTCCCATCTAATCGCATAAACGCACATTTAACAAAAACACTTAATGTGTGTGCTGAACCATGCTGCAAACACTTTCAATAAAATCCACATTATTTGGGATATTAATATTGATAAACGTATGCAAAATTGATTGTGAAAAGGCTCATACCGGTCTCACCTCATCCCGGTTCCAGGTGCGTCTGCGCAGGGCCGCCTGAGGGTCCAGGCTGTCCGGGGCCCGGGGCCGAAGCTCCACTGGCCTGCCATTGATCTCTGAGGCTTTAGTGTGAACTACAGGAGGAATCTTCCGGAAGTTTAGACTTTCATCAAAAACTCTCTCCACCAGCTAAAGAGAAGGAGAAAAAGTGGCAGATATACTGAGAACAGGTCAGGGATATTAATGATATCTAAAACTAATATATACAGTTAGGTCCATAAATATTTGGATATCGACACAATTCTGATATTTTTGGCTCTATACACCAACACAATGGATTTGAAATTAAACGAACAAGATGTGATTTAACTGCAGACTGTCAGCTTTAATTTGAGTATTTATATCCAAATCAGGTGAACGCTGTAGGAATTACAACATTTGCAAATGTGCCTCTCACTTGTTGAAGGACCAAAAGTAATTGGACAGAATAATAATCATAAATCAAACTTTCACTTTTTAATACCTGGTTGCAAATGCTTTGCAGTCAATTACAGGCTGAAGTCTGGAACGCATAGACATAACCAGACGCTGGGTTTTATTCCTGGTGGTGCTCTGCCAGGCGTCTACAGCTACTGTCTTCAATTCCTGCTTGTTCTTGGGGCATTTTCCTTCAGTTTTGTCTTCAGCAAGTGAAATACATGGTCAATCGGATTCAAGTCAGGTGATTGACTTGGCCATTGCATAACATTCCACTTCTTTCCCTTCAAAAGCTCTTTGGGTGCTTTTGCAGTATGCTTTACGTCATTCTCCATCTGCACTGTGAAGCATTGTCCAATGAGTTCTGAAGCATTTGGCTTAATATGAGCAGAGAATATTGCACTTCAGAAATTTATCCTGCTGCTTTTGTCAGCAATCACATCATCAATAAATACATGAGAACCAGTTCCATTGACAGCCATTCATGCCCACGCCATGTCACTACTACAGTACCACCATGCTTCACTTCTTAGGATCATGAGTAGTTCCTTTCCTTCTCCATACTCTTCTCTTCCCATCACTCTGTTACAAGTGGATCTTGGTCTCATCTGCCCATAGGATGTTGTTCCAGCACTGTGAAGGCTTTTTTAGAACTCTAGTCTGGCCTTCCTGTTTTTGAGGCTCACCAATGGTTTATATCTTGTGGTGAACCCTCTGTATTCACTCTGGTGTTGTCTTCTCTTGATTGTTGACTTTGACACACATACACCTACCTCCTACCTCCTTTTACTATCTCTCTGATGGATTGTTTTTTTTTTTCAACCTAATGATGGCTTGCTTGACTGATAGTGACAGCTCTTTGGATCTCATTTTGAGAGTAGACAGTAACAGATTCCAAATGCAAATAGCACACTTGAAATGAACTCTGGACCTTTTATCTGCTCATTGCAATTGGGATAATGAGGGAATAACACACACCTGGCCATGGAACAGCTTAGAAGCCAATTGTCCAATTACTTTTGGTCCCTTAACAAGTAGGACGCACATACTGTAATTCCTAAACCTTTGACCTGATTTGGATGTTGGATCTGGCAGTCTGCAGTTAAAGCATATCTTGTTCGTTTAATTTTAAACACATCCAATCCAATGCCTTGATGTATGTATGTATGTATGTATGTATATATATATATATATATATATGTGTATGTGTGTGTGTGTGTGTGTGTGTGTGTGTTAGAGTATAGTATAATATAGTATACTAAGGAAACATGTTAATACCCTGTTGATGCCTTAGCCCCAAGCCCAAGACTGACAGATCATTCTACAGGCGTATGCATCTGTAGACTCCAGAGTTTTGATTATACGCAAAATAGTATTTTGAAATTTTCGTCAAATAGTGAATTTTGCGTGTGTGTGGGCATACACGCATGTAGACTTTGAAATATAATATGTTATTTCAGGGATGTTAAACAAAGAAAAGTGACTTTTTCATTCTTAATCAGGAAGATATGGCATATTTAAAATATATATGTTTGGTCTATTTGTCAAACAAATATTTCTCATTTTCATTTAGTTTAATTTATGAACTAAAATAATAAATAATTGATGAGTTGAGTTGCACTGTCTGTAGCTTTTAGGACTGAACCCTAAGATACAAAACAATATGGCTTTTAGGATGTATATTATGCAGCAAAACATCCAAAATGATGATGTGTGTACATGTGATGGTATTGTTTATCAGTTGATGGTATTTAATCACTGGGAACAGCTTATAAAATGTGTAAAGGGGTCAAAGATTTGCTGCAACAAACATTTAACAAAACTGAACTACAAAAGGTAACTATGAAGAGCAAATGGGAGCACGCATGAGCATTTTGTCATTTATATCACATCATGTCCTGTATCAAGTTCCTTTATAGGTATCTCTTTGGTCTATGTTCTCTTTATATTCCAGTCACCTGCATCATAGTTCATTTAGAAGTGAACCAAAACCATTCAGAGTTCATTCTAATCAAAGCAAACTTGCCAACTATGAACACACCCTAAAACAACACTCCAACAAACACCTTAGAAAGTGAATAAATCTTTTTTTTGAAAGTGTGTATTTCTGTACCTCCTCTCTGGTGTCAATGGCTGAGCCTGGTGTGGTGGCGGCAGTGCTCACTGTAGTACTGGGTGCTGTGCCTGAGGAGCTGACCGAGTCGATCTCGCCTGCCACATCATGGATTTCTCGTGCTAGGATGGCCAGGTCCTTCGCCAGGTCCTGACTGATCCTGCGCACACAGGGGAACAACCTGTAAACTTTCAGATGGGTGTCTAGAAACTAGGGGCACACAAATACACACACAGCATGCAGATGACAACACAAATTCACATTAGGTAGTCCCTACTTCATGCGCATGCACATATATGCAGTATTATATCACATTAATGCATTTTATCAATAACAAAATGTAGTTATTGTAACATATTCACTGCCGTAAAAGTGTGGAAAGATTTTAGTTTGAAAGAAAACATTTTTTTTTGCATTTAAATTGACCAAATGTGACATTAAAGACAGGAATAAATGAAATAAAACGTTTCCATTTATTTTTTTCAATTATATATAGATAGATGTTGTTATTTTAAACTTTCTATTCAGAATGTATAATCTAGAAATATGTATCACAGACTCCACAAAATATGAAGCAGCACTGTGGAGTATTAATAATAATCACACTGAAGACTGGAGTAAAGGTGTTAATAATTCATCTTTGACCCATAGGAGGACATATGTTTTTGAAATTAACTGTTAAAACTTTTGCATTAAGTAAATGAAGACTTTGTGAGCATAAGAGACTTGTTTTTAACATTTAAAATCATATTAAAAACCACAAACTTCTTGACTGCAGTTATTTTGTAATAACTGCTATACAAATAATAATCAGTATTACATCTGAATCGCACATCTGTCGTGTTTAGGGTTTGATTAAACGTCAATTGTTGTAGTATTCATAAAAAAACACAAGGGTGGCAGTATTACTTCATAAACAGATCTCAGATCGCTTTGGTTGAGGCTTACTGTACATGGTTTTGTTAATGTGTAAAAAAATTATTAATGAAAAACACAAAGTTTTTTTTTTTTTTTTTACATAATATTAAACAATTGTGTACATTCATGTATATAAACAGCTATAGAACAATAAATAAAATACCCTTTAAAAATTCAGTTTTTCTGGATTTTCAGGATTTTTTTATGTGGTTACTTAATTTCATTCATACATTCATTGGGCTTATACAGGAAATAAAGTCATATTATTAACAAAATAAAATTAGTTATTACCTAGCTTTATTTTGGTAACACCGCAATTATTGAACCCAATTCTTCACAGAATAAATGAACCATAGCAAACTGCAAATAGTGCATTTCTCCAAGGCCTTTTGTTAGGGTAAATAAAAATGTTTGTCTTTTGCTTTTTAAATTTGGGTTTGTGATAATTGAAAGCAGAAGGCAGAATGAGAGAGTGAGAGAAAGCGAGAGTGAGTTTGTGATCTGCTTGTTCTCCCTGCAGACTGTCTGTCTTGTAGCTGCTCCTGCTGTGACTAATGCTATATGAGGATCTCCTGAGATAATAGACCATGTCTGTGTGTGTGTGTGTGTGTGTGTGTGTGTGTGTGTGTGTGTGTGTCCTCATCCCACACCAGCACTTTTCAATGGTATTGGTTCTCAGTGTCATTTACCCGTTCATTTTCACTGCAGGGATTCAGAAAATTATTCAGTAAAAAAGATTTAAACCTTAAACTAAACCATCTAGTTCAGAGATGAATCATTGTCTTTTCCGATTTTAAAAATGTACTTGAAATCAAAAAATTAATCAAATATATATTTTATTGTTTTTTGTTTGTTTATTTTGTTTAATACAATTAATGTAATTAAATATATTATTTATTAATTAAAAACAAAGACTTGAAACTATTAGTTCTACATAGTTTAACATTACATATCATGAGTAATTCAGCCACCTTTATATATATTACCATTCTGTTTGTGCATTTAAGCTTTAAACATATTTTTATGTTCAAAATCGCTGAAATTTAGTTATCTAATAATTGTCTGTCTTTCTGTCTATCTATATCTAGCTACACACAGATAGATGTATAAACTAAATATACATATACAGATATAGATTTTATGCATTAAAAATAATTACATATTCAGATTACATTATAATCATGAATTCAAATATGTTGCAGTTTATTATTTAAGACACTTATTTAAAATCCACCGTACTAATATTGTTAAACATTCTATTACATATCGTATTTCATTGAATTTGCATTTTTCTCATGATTAATTCACCCATAAAATTGATTTATTTTGAAATCATGAATTAAGTGAGCAATATGTCAAACTAGACAAACTGTCAAGCATGCATAAAGATGACTACATCACAATATTTGTCAATCTAGACCACAAAACCAGCCATAAGTGTCATTATTTTAAACTGAGATTAAACATCAACTTAAAGAAGAATAATAAAGCTTTGCAGTAATGTATACTTTGTTGGGATAAGACATTTGATATTTGGTCGAGATACAATAATTTAAACATCTAGGGCCCTATCATACACCCGGCGCAATGCGGCGCAAGACGCGACGCAAATGTTATTTGCTAGTTTCAGCTCGACGCAAGTGTCATTTTGACACTGTTTAAATAGCAAATACACGTGCGCCCATAGTCGTTCTGGTCTAAAAAGGAGGTGTGTTAAGGTGCATTGCTGGTGCGTTGCTATTTTGAGGAACTAAAATAGACTAGCTGAGCAATAGACCAGCTGAGAGGAGGTCTAAAGTCCAGCGCAGAGCGCGTTAGTTGTGCGCCTCACTTAAACATTGCTTAATACACGCAGGATGTAGAGCAATACGCAAATATCTTTACAACTGAAAAAGAATTAAAGGATTAAAATGTTACAAAAATTATTATTTTCTATAAATATAAAAACCACTGCCTTCATGCCTTTTTCACCTCGGGGGCTTTTTCAGTTTATTCATGACAATTTGCTTTTGTATAAGGTTATTATTATCATTAGTATTATTTATTATATGCATATTTATATTTGTTTTATTAAAAACAAGCTTAGATTTGCCTACCTGTCAGGTTTTGGACCATATGGGGCATAAGAATAAGACGTGTCTTTGGATATAACTCAGTTTTTTGACCACTCATTGTTATTATTGTTCATTTATTCGTTTGTTGGAAATTAGAACTGAATTTAGAAATAGTTTTAAAACAAATCTTTGCGCTTAACAAACAAAATTAATTATGTAGGCTAATGCATGTCTTCAGTGGAGAGCGTACAACACCGTTTCCTTATCCACTAAAGAGAGAAAGTGAAAGTAAAGGCTGAATGGATTAGGTTCATTATCCTCTTGCTACAGATGCTGTTTAACTGTTTTCTTAGCTGTTTTGAAGTGTTCAGTTTTTCCACTTACAAAGTCCGCCATGTAGATAGCAAATGCGCCATGGAGAGATGCAACTGACTCTTAAAGGGAATGGGAGATGAGACTCTAATTGGTTTATTAAAGTGGATTCGGACACAGCCTTAATGCTTTTGTACCCTGCGCTTCAGACTTTGCGCCTAGACCGTTAAAATAGAGCCCCTAGAATCAATTTTTTTATTTTAATATTTATTGATCGTTTTACAATATAATCAGCACAATTAACAAAAGGAATATTCAGCATAAAAACATATACGCTATCAAATCCAGTTTATGTTACTAGATTAAAACAGAAATCAAATAACAGCATATGAGTGGTAAGTGTGACAACAACAGGTATTATATAGGTGCAGGTCAAAGGGTTTATAAGGGGTCCGAAAAATTTTCCAGGTCTCTAAAAATATGAGTGTTTTGTTTTTTAGCTAATCAAAAATCTGGAATCTAATCAAAAATTAGGTTTTGATATATTTAATGTAGAAGAAATATACTCATTGTACATGACCGTTACTTAATATTCTTATGATTTTTGGCATAAAAGGAAAATCGATCATTTAGACTGATCAAATGCATTTTTGACTATTGCCAAAAATATTCCTGTGCAACATAAGACTGGTTTTGTGGTCCAGGGTCACATTTCTGAGTCCAGTAACTGTAGGCCATTGGAGAAAAGCACTTTTTCCACACACACACTAATAATATGTTGTGCAAAAGAGAGGAGTATAGAGTTGATGAGTACCTGGCGATCTCCTCGCTGTGTGCTGTCCAGTCTCGTATGTACTCCTCCTGTTCCCTCATTCTGTTTTTCAAAAGCAGACCCCCAGGACTGGTGGTGGTGACCGGAGTGGGACCCCCCAGAACCCGGCTGGTGCGAAGGGTGGTGCCAGGCCGCAGGCGGATGTGTTTAGGAGAGTTCCGGTTGGAGCCAAACTCATCCTCAGAGGTAGAGGCATATTCAGGAGGCACACGTCTCCACCGGTTATTAGCTGAAAGGAGAACGAGCGACAGGTTATGATTGAAATGTTTACCGATTAATGGATAAAAAAAGTACAGCTCGCAGAGGATGAGTAGTTAATGTATCAGTATTTTTGTCAGTATTACACACACACAGAGAGAGACTCCTTGCATCTCTATTTTATGATGCAACAATCTTTTTCCCCACTGGCACAAGGTTTATAAACATGACAACAAAACACTCAACGGCCACTTTATTAGGTGTTTTTTACTGCTCGTCAATGCTAATATGTAATCAGCCAATCAGATGGCATTTAGGGAAGTAGGTGTGGTCAAAATGATCTGCTAAAGCTCAATGAACATCAGAAAGGCAATAAAAGCTGATTTAAGTGTTTTGTTGGTTAATGCCAGATGGAAATGATGACCTACTGGGCTTTTCATGTACTGTACAACCCTTTGGAGTCAATCTAGGGCCATATATACTTGCGAAATAAAAGAAAGTTTTGCAAACAAAAAAAAAGTATTGGGCAAAATAAATAAATAAATGCAAATCTCCAAAAATTGCAAAGTGAAAATTAATTTTTGAGAAATAAAAGTCAAATTAGGCAAAAAAAGAACAGCAAATATCAAGTAGTGCAAAAAAAAAAAAAAAAAAAAAACTATATATAGTTAATATAATATTTGCAATTTATGCAATTTATTGCCCTTTGCAGTTCTTTATTTTGTTAGCAAAATTATAATTTTTTTCTCAAAAATGACTTTTCGTTTTGTGATTTTTGGATAGTTGCATTTATTTATTTATTTTTGCTCATTCAGTCATTCATTTTTGAGGTCGCCACAGCGGAATGACCCGCCAACTTATCCAGCATATGTTTTTGTAGAGGATGCTCTTCCAGCTGCAACCCATCACTGGGAAACATCCATATAAACTCATTCACACACATACACTACGGGCAATTTAGCTTACCCAATTCACCTGTACCACATGTCTTTGGACTTGTGGGAAAACCGCAGAACCTGGAGGAAACCCACGAGAACATGAGGGGAACATTACATTTATTTTTGCTCAGTACTTTATTTTTGTTTTGTTCTTTTATTTTGCAAGTATATATGGGCCTAGTTTGACTCCATAACAACCATCTCTAGGGTTAAGAGAGAATGATCTTAGGTCAGAGGAGAACAGCTAGACTGAGTTTAGCTGATTGAAAGACCACAGTAACTGAAAAAAATTACTCTGCAACTGAGGTCTACAAAAGATAATCTTTTTTATTATTTTTATCATTATTATTATTATTTTGTTTGTTTTAGTTTTATTTCTATTTTTTTAAATATATAAATATGTCTGGGGGTCAATAATTGTCACAATCATTAAGATCCTTGTTTACTTCTCTCTCTCTCTCTCTCTCTCTCTCTCTCTCTTTCTCTCTCTCTCTCTCTCTCTCTCTCTCTCTCTCTCTCTCTCTCTATGTCAAAATGTACAAACTCAAACTCAAATTCAAACTCGTTTTAGTAAGTTGTATCTAGAAAAAGTGGCCAGTGAGTGTATATTCAAGCTCATATATCATTGCACAGCCGTGTCAATTTGAACTTTTTATAATATTCTATAACAGTTCCTATAGAAACCTTGTTTCGAATGGGGACAGAGCATAGATGGGTACATTTATCAAAATTAACAGCTTAAACAAATCACTTAGCACGAAAGTAGCTGAATATTGCGTTTGCCCCTGCAGAAATGAAATTCGTTAAAACAAACAGCAAAGCTCTTCAGACAAGCTACCTCTAAAATGAAACGCTTGCAAGTGATGAAAAGGACTCTGGATTGATAGTTTTAGTTGTTTAGTTGTTCAAAATCTGGCAATGCGAAGTGGTTCGATTCAAAATAAGAGTCCTTAATAAACTTTTACATTTAAAATGTATGTTTTCTTTCGGTCATGTCATTTTAGCTTTATGCCACCAGGGGGAATGTGTTTAACTGACCCTCACATCTTATTGCTCAGTGCTTGCATCAGCATTTGAGAGACAACTGCTCCGATTTTGACTGTGTGGCGTTAAAGGGCAAACATCACTATTAACTTTACACATTAAACTTTTCCCAGAACAAAAATGTTGTTACTCTCATACAGTTGTTAATTATTACAATGTGATGATGTGGTTAAAACCTGATATCTCTTACTAAATGCTTTTAAAGGGAAAGCAAGTTGGCTGAGGTCCTTTTCATCACTGTGGAGTTTTGATTTTTGGGAAAAAAAAAAAAAAAGGCAGTTGACACGTTGACTAGAATGACATTTAAAAGCATGCCGAGTATCAGTTTCTTCTGTTTTCACTGTATGAAAACCCAACACACACAGACACACACACAAGCACAGCCCAGAGATGGTACAGTACCCATGGGCTCCTCCTCTGCCAGAACGCTTTCAGGCTCAAGTTGAGTTTCTGTGCAAAATGGGAATTTATAAATATCACAAGCATGCAGAGACAGACAATTACAGACAAACGTGATTAATGACAGCGGTCCAGTCCACATGAAACATCATAAAACTGCACAAGCTAAATTCTGCTCAACGCTAAAGGTCTCATTATATACTCAGTTACATAAGTAGGAAACTATGCTGGTTTTTATTGTTTGTAAACTTTTATTTTAAAAAGCTATAATAAATTCAAAATTGTAGATTTATGCAAAATTACATGTTCAAAATTCATACATATGTTCAAAATTCTTGCCTGTATTATCAGTCTAAACTGGAAACTGTATATTGTTACAACTTATACAACTCTGTATAATGTAATAACATGATCAAACTCTTTTTTTTTAGGTGTTTTTACATTAAAGAAAATAATAAAAAATAAAACTACACAGATCATAATAGTATTTTCAAAATCCACCCTATACTTTTCTAAAGGCATCTTAATACTCATGTTGTGACTGACTAACGTGTTTACGTTTGTTTGTTTTTTAGCCATTTTGACTGTCTAAGCCCAACAATGAATGTAAGGATAACCATCAAACAATAACTTCATCGGATTTTGTGATTGTCTTTTAAAGTATTTTTAATCAAACCATCTAAAAAAGCTAAACTAAAACACAGCACATAGTATTGTACATAGATAGGATTATATATTATAGATGGTTAACAAAATATCTGGATCTAATCGACTCACTAATCAACAAGTCAATTGTTATCGTCGTGGCATTCATGCAATACTTTGATTTATAAACGAATTACCGGTTTGTAAACATTCAGGTTGCGCGTGCAGCGAGGTGGCAGAAAAAAAACGGGAGTGCTAGCATTTACAGCGAAGGAATGACATACGATGTGGTACAGAGTTTGTTGTTGTATTAGAGATACATGTATTATATTATTGATTACATATTATTTACATAATGCTTTCAGCCCATTATAACAGCTTGTCACCCGGTGATAAGCACAGTTAAATTTAACGTCAAAGTGAGTGACATTGGTCTGACAGGTCTATTTGGAATAACAATGATATTGGATAAGGCAAAATGACCAAACATCCAGCCCAAAATATACTGTACAATCTCATTGAAGCTCCAAGGGATTTTACAAGAGAGAAGTTAAAGGCCTACAAGTCTTTGGATGCCAACAGTTGTGTTCTGTGTGGCCATGTGCAAGAAATAATGTTCCATGATTACCAGATTCAAAACTATGTAGTGTTAAAAATCGAGGTTCTGCCTAGCTGAAGACAAGGAAAGAAGACGGAACTGTACAAGGCCTGTGTAATCATCAACAAGCAAAACAACTGCATTCTGACAGCGAACTGCACCTGTATGGCAGGGTATGTGAATGTACATTTTTACATTTCATTCTAAGCATTCAGTGTCCGCAGTTTAATTCACCATATTTAACTGTTTTTGCTGAAATCATTGCTGCAATCAAAAATGAGTAATGCGTATGATTCAGCATAGCGTGAATTTACCTGATATAAAATATCAAATTAAATAACTGCAGAGTCGAGCATTTTTAATTAGGTCCTTACTCCATTCAGCTCTTCTGATGGCTGTTAGCCAAATATGTCTGTGGTTGGCATTAAAGCAGTGTGGTGTACGGTAAAATTTAAGTTTTCTATTTTTGGACTTTTGTTTTTGGCATCCTACCGCACAACACCACATGTTTGCTATTGCAACCGATCTTTTTTTTTTGCAACCGGTATGCGCGGTTGAACCCGTGTGACGTCATGTGTGACGTAGGTTGATAATTCCCCTTTTGCCTCAAGCACTTCACTTTTCGCTCAATAGACTTCTATTCATACATTTGCGATTGCGGTAGACCAGAAACGTAAGCTTGTGTGACAAGTTTCAAATTTTACTGCATTCGAAAGTTTAAGCTTGGTGAACTCTGACCTGTGAAATCGCATCACATGATTGCGTTAGACCAATAGAAGATCAAAACGTGACCTCTCTGTACAGAAATTTAAAATATCGACCAATCGCTCGCTTTTATCAACGTCTAACCATATCGTTTTACCCCACCCCTTTTCACAGCACCGTACAACAGAATTTCGCACGCACTAACTTGAGTAACTGCCAATTTGACCTATGACCTTCCTTCAACTGTCTACTGCTACGATAAGCTAGCAGAAAACAAATCATTTAGCAAATGTTTTCATACCATTTTAAATCGTTCAACAGCTACATGAGTATATTACAATACCATTCCTCCTCACCTGATGGGGTGCTGTTGACAGGTGTTGTCTTCGGCTTGGGGTCTGTTAGCTTGGAGACACTATTAGCCCTCATGCGTGCAGTTAGCTTGTTTTCTGTTGCTGGCTGATTTGTGCTTTTTAGTCCAAGCCGAAGCGCCGTCTCTGCCGACAAGCGTGCCGCTGTAGTCCGACTAACCGTGGCCTCAGAGTCGCTTCGTGCTGAAAACGAGCCCAGTCTGGTACGCCGGGGTTGTGCTAGCATGTCAATGCGTGACTGTGCCTTTCTTCCTGATGGAGGTTTGGAAGTGGAGCTGGTAGTAGACACCTCAGACGCCACCGAAACCCTGTCTGCATCTGCCAGGTCTGTGTCCGAGGTGTCTCCAAGCCGAGCCCTGCGTAACAGGGACGCTCTTGTGGGACGGGGCTGTGGAAGCCCAGCTTGTTTTGCGAGAGCCGCAGTGCTAGTCTGTGGTGTTTTGCTAGGCTTTGAAGACCTTGAGGATTTGCTGGTATCAAGCTTGGACTGCAGAAGGTCATCAGTGGAGGTGAAGTGACCTTTAGTGTGTGAGCGGCTGGAGTACATCTCCTGGTCTGAGGACAGGATGTCTGAGATGGCTAATGAGGACGTCTGGTCATCATCAGTGAGATCTTGGGATGGCTGGCGGCCACGTGAGGCTGTCTGTACTGAGCGCCGACCATCAGAGCGGCTTTCAGTTGTTTTGGTTTTGGTTTTCCTCTCCAGACGTTCTCTGGCGCTGGTTGTGGTTTTGGATGCGGTGCTTGCATTGCTCTTTTCTCTATAAAGGCTGCTGAGGGATCTTCGCTTCTGAACCGCCTTACGATCGCCCTCGGCTGCTGTCTGGCTGACCGTGCTGGCTGTGTCGATATCAGATTCAGGAGATAAAGGGCAAGCTGGGGGACAGATAGGTGGGGTTAATGGATCCAACTTTTTCTCATCGCGGAGTTTAGCCTCAAGGAAGGCCATGACAGCCTCTGTGTCTTTGAGAAGAGTTGCTGTGTCCATGCTGCCTACTGAGTCACTGCGTTCTCTTCCACCGTTCTGCCGGTTTATCCGAGGAATCAGTTCAATGGGGACGTTACCGCTGGGTTTCTCAATGGTAAAGCTACCCTGCCTCACCAGTGGCTTCCCAGACCTCTCGCTGTCACTCCCTTTACTCTTGTCCTCTGAACGCCTCCTGCGGCTGTCCTCTGACGCTCGCCTCTCTCCGTTTCCCAGGGGGCGCACCGATTTTCCTACCTTCCCTTCTTGCTGGGCACTCTTGGATTGGCTAGAAACAACACTCTTGCTGTTTGTATTGCTGAGGCACTCGCCATCACCTTTATGGTCACCGTGGCTTTCCTTTTCCTGTGGTTCTGTGTCCTGCTTCTCACCGATCTCTGATCGCTTTATTTTCTCCTCTGTGGGAAGCTGCGGGAGAGTCCTTCTTTTGCGCTCAGCTTGGCTGGAAGTGGTGGAGCCGGTGCTCTTGATGGAGATGCTGGTCTCAAATGCCTCACCATCTGAAATTAGAAAAGAAGATACATATTATCATTGACATTTATAAATGTCTTTTTTCTTTTTTTTTATACTTATTTTGTTAAAAAAAACCCAGTTCAATTGAACTTTCAAGAAAAACATTAATATAAAAACATTTAACTGCATGCATAGCTTTTTCTTAATATCTCCTAACACTACATTGCTCAGTATAGCATTTTATCAAAGTGAAGTAAATTACCTCTCTCTTGATGGACGAAGGCTGGTGGTTCAGCTCCAGATCCCTCTGGATCTGTCCGTGTTTGATTAGCTGCTAAACTGGCCCACTGTGAAACCCAGCGAGAACTGCCGACTGCAATGGAATCTTCCACAAGTTTCTGCAAATGAAGTAAAGATGTTTCTATTTGTCTGATTGACAGCTGTAAATGTTGTCTTTGATAAAGAGCTGATGACATGGCTGGGTTTTCCAAACAAACTACACAAATAGGGTACACTTAAACAACAAAGATGTACTAAAAATGGAAAAGATTTTCCTTGGCATTCTTGATCTTTAGATACAGATAACAACCTTGTCAAAAGCATCAGTGAAAACTACAAAAATGCTTTACAATGGCATTTTGCTATGAAATGCTACACCACTGTACACATATTACTGTGGTCTGCCCTTTTTATGCTTGTCAAGAACAAGACACATCCACATGATGTCAACTTTCACAAAATCGACATATGGCGCCATTCTGCTTTGGGCATCCTAAGTCCCTGCTCGCGGATCTTTTCCTATCTTTCCTAAACCCCCCACCAATCTCTCTCCAACTTCGCTTCCTGTTAGAGCTTAGATCGGGCCCAAAAAATTAAACCCAACCATACCCGAGCACCATATGTCCGAGGCTGACACAGTCCGACACATTAGCTGTAATTATGAGCCCGAGCACGATTTAAACCCGACTATTTTTTAATACGTGGGCCGTTAACAGACATTCTCAACTACAATTCTGAGTTGTTTGAACGACAGAAATTAGTTTAGATTTATCTTCATGATAATGCAACAAGGACGAAGAATGTAAATGAGATTGTTTGTTTATTCAGAATGGATCGTAACAAAAGAGGACATTGAAGGCTGAATATCATACTTTCATCCATGGCAAGCCCGCTTCATGTGACTGTTCCTGTCCAGATACTGTCCTGTCATAATAAAATAAAATAAACCTTCAAATAAAAATGTTGTTTTGTAGTTTACAAAGAGACAAAAACGAAAGCTTGTTTTCAACTATTTTGCATTTTGAGACCATCAATACACAATTGTTGTGTAAATGAATGGCCCAAAATGCATAAAAGGTTTTCTGTTTTCAGTTGAACATGGTATTGTGTAAATTCCACATTAGGGAGGAATTTTTTATCATGTTTATGTTGGTTCACTTACACAATGCCATTTTGGGGAACTGAAACACTAGAAATATTTATATGGGCTTCATAGTGCAGTTTTTCAAGATGATACCATTTTAAATCTGGTAAATACCATCTCTGTAAACTACAAAAATATCATTTTTATGAAAATGATGAAGTCGTGCATGTGTATTGCATGCTCAGAGTTACATGTTTCATGAGTCCTTGACAGCCAAACAACAATAGCGGACTACAGGACCATATGTGCACAGATGTGTGGTGTTTTCTTCAAAAAGAGACAGAACTACTGGCCTGTCACATATAACACAGGGCTCATGTTGTTTTTGCGGATCAGTGTGAACACTTTTCAGTTTAAAGTACATCACTTTAATGTAAAAGTAAACCCCACTAAAAAACAGTGACACAATAATAATCAGTAAACCCTGTCTTTGAGCATTCCAGAGTGAAGACTTGGTATAAACATGGCATGGATCCACAGCAAGGATTCAAAACAAGGCCTCTTTTGTAGCCTTATTCTCTATGTGTGTGTGTGTGTGTGTGTGTGTGTGTGTGGACATTGCCTTAAGGCAGCAGACTACTACTTCTCATTCCCAAACTGGGTCAGTGAGCAAGTGGCCAATTTTCTGCCTAACAAGAAAGTGGTCAATGGTGGGAGTGACTGACAAAGCACTGTGTCAGTATTCCTGAAACTGCTTTCAATGTAACATCAAACCCAATTAGTCAAACTGTAAAATGCAATTCCAACTGGTGTAGCCATAGTCTGAAACAAGCATTAACAGCAAGAAAAAGCTGGATTCTGCTAAATGTGAATCTGCATGTTTGGCCGTACATTGATGACGTGCTGCTCAGTAAGCGCTCTCGCTCAGCACAGTGGAGATTTCTTTAGTTATATCGTTTAAGTCGTTTGATATGCGGTGACACGCAGTCTAATATTTCGCCGAACAGATCAGCCACTTTTGACGCTCATAAACAATCATAAAGTCCTCGTGCTGCAGGAATTAGAAAGTTTGCTGAAGGCGCAGCTGACGTGCAGTGAGGGGTTTGCGTCTTTAATAATCTACGACAGTTTGCGTTCATTGAACAGTACGAATGATTAATTAATCCATATGAAACAGTCCCTTAAAAGTCACGTCTCGGTTTCAGTTTCGGGCTCAAGCACGCTTGCACTCACACTGTAAGCGTACTGCGCCTGAGCCCAAGTGAACCGCGCTCTGGCCCACCTCTTCCAACCGGGCCAGGGCCGGCCAAGTGTACCGTGCCTGGGCACGGTTCGGATAGCATAGTGTGAGTAAGCCCTTTGATATCAACAAATATTATACTGCAAATTAAACAAACTGTTACTTTTCCTTTAAAAAAAGACAACTGGGTGTAAAATAAAACATAGTTTCCTTCACCCTTAGTTTCCTTCACCCTGTGTTAATGCGCATTTGAAGTATCACATGACAACAGCAAAATTCTGAATGACAAAAAAGCTGTAACGCCAGTTCTAGGTCTAAAACTTTTGGTTTTGGCAAAAAAGGGACATCTAACAACTTGAAATGCACCCACTGTAATTCACATTTGGCACTTTTCTTTTTTTTTTTTGACAAACTTTGAAAAGATTTGCTTCACATTAGGATGGAAACCCAGCTAATGACATATCACGCAGAATTATTCATGCATGCCAGTTAATCTGAAAAAATATATTAAATTATAAGACTTGTGATGCAATGGGCGTGATAATCTGTTCTTTACCTCAGATGCAGCAGAGCTGAGCTTCTTGCCGTCCTTCATTTTTCCACCGGCTTTCTCCGGGCAACCAGGATCCTGTGAGTTCTCCACCCCAAACACCTACACATGACAAACACAAAAACACATGCAGGAGAGTCAGTGAACTGTGACACAGTGGGAGCACCTATTTGGCAAAAAGGTTCAAATAAACACAGGTGCACATCGACTCCATAGCAACAGAGCCAGAGAACATCATAGGAAGGAAGTGTTAACATCACTTATATGACACAGGATGTTACAAAAATAAACTTATGTGGGCTTTATTGACGTCTGTAAACAGTCACACACATAAAATGTATATTTCAGTCTATTTATACAACTATTTACCTGTCTGTGAGAGATTGGGCTGGAATGTTGTATTAAATATTCATTTTTGCTTTCAATAATTTTACCTTTGAGATTAATTGAACCTTTTTTTATTTTATTTTTCAAATTTACTATTATTTATTTATTTTAAAGCTGTCTGAAGACTTACATTTGATCATTTATTCAGCAATTAAATTGATCAAAATAAGAATAAAGGCATTTATAAAGTTACAAGAATGCATATTTTAATCAAATGGCATTAGGCAAAAGAATACAAAATACAAAATATTATGAATCTGATTTCAACACTGATTATAATTTGAAATACTTCTTGAACACCAAATCAGTATATAAGTGTTTTCTGAAGAATCATGTGACCCTGACACTTGAAGTAATTATGATAAATATTCCATCAAAAAAATACATTATTATTATTTTTTAAATAATATTATTATTCATTCATTCATTCATTCATTTTCTTTTCCACTTAGTCCCTTTATTAATCTGGGGTCGCCACAGCGGAATGGACCGCCAACTTATCCAGCATATGTTTTACGCAGTAGATGCTCTTCATCCATACACCCTCATTCACACACATACACTATGGACAATTTAGCTTACCCAATTCACCTATAGTGCATGTCTTTGGTGGGGGAAACTGGAGCACCTGGAGGAAACCCACGCCAACATGGGGAGAACATGCAAACTCCACACAGAAATGCCAACTGACCCAGCCAAGGCTCGAACTAGCAACCTTTTTGCTGTGAGGCAACCGTGCTACCCACTGCGCTACCGTGATGCCCATATAATATTATTATATATAATAATATTAATAATAGTAATGTTTCACAATAAGAATGAGATAATAATTTGAAACATTTCTTGAACATCAAATCAGTGCATTAATATATTAATATGTTTTTGACACTTGGAGTTCCCATGAATATTCCATAAAAGGAATAAATAAAAGTTTTTTTTTTTTTAAATAATAAGAATTATACAATAATAAATAGTGATTAATAAAGTTTATTAAATAGATTAAATTTGATATAACATCCTTAATATTTTTCAGATTTCTGGCAAAATTCGATTCACCCACTATTAATAACTGAAAAAAGGGCAATAGTCTTGTTTTCGGTAGGATATTATAATTAAATGCATAAACATTTCTAAACACTCCATAAGTAAAAGCACCCAGACATGCATTAAAAGGCAAGGCTTCAAAAACCCCTGAAGATAAAGTGAATAACGAAGGATCTGATTGGTTGGCCACATGAGAGCCATTATAAAGCCATTAGAATGAGCTTCACAGCAAGATGCACTCAAACCGCTTGATGCTCAGAGACACATTTCCAGGATAAACACAACAGTCACGATGCACTCATGAGAGCATGTTGGAGCTCTTGTTATGCTGTATTGATCTCCCTTAAATGTTCTGACCTCTAAATGCAGACGTTGAATACCTAGGGTTAAAGTCGGCATACTGTGTAACAGACTTCCCTAATGTCATGTATATCAGAACTAAATGACTTCTCAAACAAGATAAAAAATGTATGTCATTCTAGATTTTGTCCATCACAAATTGATCTGTCATGGATCTTATGTGAGTGGCAGACTTTCTAGCTCTTAAACCAGTAAAGGTCATCAGAAAAAGACATGTCATTGAAAGTGGAAGGGGAAGTTATTTTGATTAAATATTAAGAGGAAACAATCCAGTACATGCTCTATTTGTGTCTCTGCACCGGCTACTGGTTGCAGAATACATTCAAATAAAGACATTGATGCTTGCTTACAGAAAGCAAACAGGTTCTGCACCGCCTTCTTCCACTCACTCTTATGACTCTACACTGTAAAAGGCGATTAGTTACTTTCAGTGGCGGAAAGAGTACTGAAAATATCATGCTCAAGTTAAAAGTACTTGCCAAACAATGTAGTGCAAGTAGAGTAAATGTATTGATTCTAAATTTAAAAAGTCAAAAGTAGCACTTCTAAAAGCAGTCAAGAGTAGTGAGTATTAAGCTTTGAGAATTATTCCACCGTATACCCTGCAAATGAAAAATGTAGCTTACATCAGTGCCATTTTCAAGTCTACGTAACTAAGAACTAATTTAATGCGAGAACATATTATAATTATATACATATGCACCTATAATAAGCTGACAGGATTGATGCATTTACATGCGGAGAGATATCTGTGTAACCTAAGGGCCAAAAATCTAGCTGTGACAATACGTTAACTGTTAGGTTACACACTTTCTTGAACCCTGACTAACAAGCTACGCGTGTCCAGCAAACCAAGCTCGTGCAGCACTGATAGAAGACATGCAGTACTGTATGTGCATGTATTTTAAATGTAACATTCTGTAGTGCATTTAGTTGTTTTTAGCCATTTCTTTATCATGCAGTAGGCATCCTTTATCTTCTCATCCAGCCTCATCTCACGAGAAAAAGTAAGTATTTTACATTTTGTGAGATTAGTGGTTAATTCAGTCATACAAAATTGTACGATTTTAAAAAGGAGGCGGGGCACCTAACCCCACACCTAAACCCAACCGTCATTGGGGGATGAGCAAATCGTACTAAATTGTATGAATTAGATTGTACGAATTTATACGAATTAGCCACTAAATCAAAAAGTTATGAATTGCCGTGAGATTGTGTTGTCTCATCAGTGGCATGCAGTCTCAACAGTGTGCTTCGGACTTATTTATACCTGCTTCTAGCTTTTCTTCTTGCACACACTGACATTTTTGGACATTTAATGAGGCGTGCAGCAAATGGTTGCTTGTGTCCTGCTGGGTATATCAGTATAGGCTACATTAGAGCTCAAATGCGTCCTCACTGATATGCAGGAGATTCATTCAAACTGATCTTTCCTAAGCATTTAATGCAATTTATTCTATATTCACTGCCAAAAATGTTAGTACATCTTTGTCCTTCAAAAAACATTTTATTTTGGTTGGTCAGTGAAAAATGTCATTGACAAAAAATGTTACTAAAATTACTTTTTAAATCATATTAACCAGCTCATTGTGGGTTTTTTTGTGCTGTATTTGATGAATCGGTTGTTGTATTGAACTCTTGGATTGTTGTGCGGAACCATGGAAAAGTGCTGAAGTGTTAATTGTGGAATATGCTTCAAATAGATGACAAACAAACAAAGTCATTCTCTAAATCCCCTCATTCACCCGCCTAAATAACATTCCAATCCACACTGATAATTTCATTAGGGGAGGGGTTAGAATCATTATTAACCCGTTATTAATCAGTTTGTGCTAAATACAGTGTCATTAGACTTTAGTGATTACTTATAAGAAACAGAAAAAATACTTAAGCATGTCAAAACTTTTCCTGGGACCCATAGAAGATCCCAGAGGTTTATATGTGACCCTAGATCACAAAATCAGTTTTATGTTACACAGGCATATTTTTGGCTATTATATCGATGATTTTTGTTTTATGTCAATATATATATATATATATATATATATATATATATATATATATATATATATATATATATATATATATATATATATATATATATATATATAATCATAATCATAACAACAACAATTCAAATCATAAAACAATAATAATAATAATCATAATAATAATAACAACAACAACAACAATACTAATCACAATAACAATAAAAAAAAAAATTATTATTAATAATATTATTATTATTATTCCTTACATTTATATAGCTTTTTTTTTTAGACACTCAAAGCACGTTTTACATTTTTTGGGGAATCTCCTTATCCACCACCAGTGTGCAACATCCACCTGGATGATGTGACGGCAGCCATATTGCACCAGACCGCACACCACACACCAGCTGATTGGTGGAGAGAAGAGTGGTGATGCCAGTTATGATATGGGGATGGTTAGGAGGCCATGAAGGACAGAGGCCAGTGGGCAAATTTGGCCAGGATGCCAGGGTTAAACCCCTAATCTTTTTCGAAGGACATCCTGGGATTTTTAAAGACCACAGAGAGTCAGGACCTCGGTTTAACGTCTCATCTGGAAGACGGGAATATTAGGAATGAGAATATTAAGTAATGATCATGTTTCATTAAATCATTTAGTAAATGTCCTACTGTAAATATATTACATTTTGAATTTTGATCAGTAATGTGCATTTCTTAGCACATTGTTTACACAAATTTAAAGGTAAAGATTTTTTTGCATCTTTAGATTCTAGATTTTCAAACAGTGTCAAATATTGTCCTATCCTAACAAAGTATACATCAATGGAAAGATCATTTATTCAGCGTTCAGGTGGCATACATCTCAATAAAAAAAATACATTTATGACTAAATTGGAACAAAGTCCACACTAGAGGCTTAGAAACAACCAGCTGGTTTATAACTAAATTCGGTCTGGAATGTAGTAGGTTGTACGCTCTCCGTAAAGTAATGCAGAGTCACATTGAATGACAAAATACCCAAAAATAGGCCTTCAAATTGCTAAACGGCAATAAAATAGGTGCGTTTGTATATTTATGTTGCTCCAAGAAAACCACAACTTTCCATAAACGCAACTGTCCAATATAAAAATGCTGGGTACAAATCAAATTGTTTATAGATTAGATTACCCTCAATCACTAACAACAGGCAATGTGCATAGCTGCATTGCGAGCCATGAATGCACATGAAATTAACATAAAGTTATCAAAAAAATTAAATATATATTATTTGAAAAGCTTACACATGAACAAAAATTCAACTGAGAATTTCTGGTTCTTCATTCTCATTGTGAGCTCCTCATATACAAACCTATCTCGCTGTCATCTCTTTTCTACCATTATACATGTGCAGAGGTTGTGTTTCTTTATGTCGCAACCAGGCTACGTATTAACTTAGTGTGACCATGTCACATATAGTCATGTGTCAGACAACATCTTCAGGGTTAAGGTCAAATAGGGTTATAAATGAGCCTGTCATACCTTATCGATCATTCGTCGCGCCTCCTCTTCCTCAGGGTTGCTTTTATCCAGTTCAATGGTGTATGTGCCCTTGTCGCTCTGGTCATCATCTTGTTTCGGAGTCTCCTCTGTGGGCTTGGGTTGACCAGTAGCAGCTGGGCTCTGCTCCACCTTTGGCTCCTCTGATCTCTGTTTTAGCAGAAGTCGAGCAGCCGTCGGGGCGACCGCCGCCAGAGACGATGACATGCTGCCCTTGCTGCCGTCTGTGGATGCTACCTTAGGACGTGAGGGTGGCACAGGGCAAAGTCCCTCCCCTGGCACGCCTCCGAGCAGTGGTGCGGTCTGGGAAAACGAGTATGAGCGGCGCTTTCGAGGGTTGTCCTCGTCATAGAACTCAATCATGAAAGCTGTGCGGCTCACTGTAGACAACCCCTCCGTCTTGACCCGACCAACTCCTGCCGCTCTCAAACGCTCCTCCAGGGCGGCATGACGCTTGCTGCCGAACCGCAATCCCAGACCATTCTCCGAATCGCTCTGGGTGCCATCCTCATGTTTGCTGCCTGTAAAAGAAGACCGTTTTGATGGTTTACTGCAGATTTGAACACAGAGCAGCGCAGTGCTTTCAAGCAAGCGTGCAACTTCCGCTGTAAACCTGAGCAGAGCTAGCAGAAAATCCCCCATATGATTCACCCTGTGATGGGCATTTCAGCTTCTGGGTGCTAACTAAGCCCTGCTCTCAGAAAAAAGGGCTAGGAAGTAAGAGGTGGAGGAGGGGTGGTCTTTTCTTCAGCTCGGTCGGCTGAGGAAGCAGCATGCAGTCAGAAGTGACAGCCACTGCTCTGGGAGACTGGGAGAAACAACTACACCACTCCAACAGTGGCCTTTCACGCGCAAACCCTGAAACAAAGCCACTCTTCTGTGTCACACAGCATGCTCTTTGAACGGGGAGAGCCGGCCCCACCAGCCCTCTATGAGTCAGACTGCATTTACTCTTACTAGTCTGATAACACCAAGCAAACATGAGTGTTAAATAATGCAAATATAGGAATTGACATTTAGTATTGTTTCATTGGTTCTAGTTCAAGCTTTGTATAAATGCACACTGGTGATCAGTTTGGAGCCAGTGTGTTTTTTACCTAACCGATTAACAGGCATCATAACCTGACAGGTTGACCTTTTGTCTGTACTGTAGGTTATCATTGATCTGTTTAATCCCACCGGTCACAATTGTGACCTTGTCTTTTGTCTCATTTCTTCGTCTGTTCTTCAACAAAGATGCAGTAAATAAGTAAAAGTGACTGTACATAGACAAAATATTTATATTTCACATAAAATTGATAATGTCTGAAATGTTTCTTGAGCATCAAATGATTTTAAAGGATTGTGACTGGACTAATGACTTTGTCACATGAATAAGCAGCAAAACAAAACAAAAGTGAAAAAAAAGGTAATCTTATACTAAACAAAGGTATACAACATACAAGGGTTAACAAAAAAACACACTCTAAAAAATGCGGGGGTATTGTGACCCAAATTGGGTAAAATATTGACAAACGCAAATGTTGGGTTAAAATTACGGATGCTCCAATCAGGATTTTTGCAGCCGATACGGAGTACCGATTCATTGTCATGGTGATTGGCCGATACAGAGTACCGATTCTGATGCTTCAAGCTTTATGTAACTTTGCCATTGCATAAAGCACATTTTCCCTCTAAGTGTAATACTTAAGTGGAGATCTTGTCCTACCTAAGGATGCTGCATATAATCCTATACATTATTACTGCATATAATCTTAAACATGTCTCTTATAACCATTTAATGTGGACAGAAGCAGCTTTACAGAAAATAATAGATAATATGCAGGAGACTCGTGGAGCATCCGGGAGAGGTCATATGATTGGACATAAGATGGGGCTGATTGTTCCGCTCGCGTCACAGTAGCTCAAAACACTGGATATACAATGGGTGCAACAAAGTGATCATCACTTGCCCGAGTCACGCCAATAAACAGAGGTCGCACCACATCTGTACATTATATTTTAGCTGCTGTGACGCATGTGCAGCGATCGCTTACGCTCCATGCATCATTTACCTCCTCACCTGTTGTAGTGCTGCTATCTGTATAACCCAGGTGCGCACGTTCATCTTCCTCTGCTTGTAAACTCATAAACAAACACCTGCGATTGGTTCATAGGATCAGTACCAATAAGTAAATACCAATCAAGTCATTAAATGGGATTATCGGCCGATAGCGATTTCCGGCTGATCGATCAGAGCATCCCTAGTTAAAATTGGTCCTATTGTGGCCCGTTTCCACTGAGTGGTACGGTACGGTAAAGTACGGTTCGGTACACTTTTATGGCCGTTCCCACTGTCAAAAGGTACCTAAAAGCGAACCGTATTGTACCAATTTTTGGGTACCCTTTGCAAAGGGCACCTAGCACAACAAAATGGTACCAAAAGGCAGAGCAAGATGCACAACTGAACGCTATTGGTTTACAGAGATGCGTCCCTCGCTCGTGCAACAAGCCAGAATGAAAACAAAGGAACCTCCATTTTTAAATACACAGCCGAGACATTACACTGTAATAATATATACATATAATAACGAGCCATGGTCGAACAGGGCTCAAACAAACTGTCTGTTCAGAGATGGACAGACACGAGAGTGACGTGCAAAAAAACAGAGAAGTCGGAAAAAACAAAGTAGCAAATGATTCTTTCAGCAACCTAAAACATGAACTAACTGCCATGTTAACCTATTATCATCACCTTTTGGACTATTATGAACTAGTAATGACGGAATTACTCTCTAACAGAGGTTACATGTGCTGTTGAAGATTAAAGACACAGATAGAGGTTTGCACAGACTGTAGGCGAAATGTTGCGTGTTGTTTTTGAAGCCAAATAAGGACTAAATGTTTGCTGTGTGTAGCTTTTCTGTAATTGTTAATATATCGGACACTGTAAGGGGCTGTATGTGTTGATATTTTCAATTAATCTTTATTTGTATGGCGCTTTTACAATGTAGATTGTGTCAAAGCAGCTTCACATAGAAGATTATAGTGAATTGAAACAGTGTAGTTCAGTTTTAGAGTTTAAATTCAGTTCAGTTTAGAATAGTTCATTTCAGTTCAATGTGTTTTAATATTCACTGCTGGAAGTCCAAACACTGAAGAGTAATCCAGCTTCTTCCATGATATATGTTGTATTTATTTAATATAATTGCAGACGTTACAGTAGGCTGTTTCGCACTGTCATTGATCAGCAGTTAAAATCAAATCATGGTTCATAGAAAGGTTAGTAATGAACATTTATACACAAGTATTTATCTGTTTTGTGAGAAGGGTTTCTCATATGATATGTGAACGACCCGTACAGCTTTACTGTTACATTTTCTTGAGCGAGAATGACGTAGACGGAAATTTCTGTCATACACCATCCTCACCAAAAGGGTACCATTGAGACCTTCTTAGCAGTGGAAACGCAAGCCTGATGAAGGTGACCCGTACCGTACCGTACAGTACCACTCAGTAGAAACGGGCCATTAGGTAAATTTACCTAGCTTTTTATTTTAAATATCCCAGCATTTTTAGAAAGCAAAAATAAAACAAACAGAAAAAATCAACAAAAATAAAAACAAAACAAAAGCAAATATTAAATAAATACACAAAAACTAAACTAGACAGACTTATAGAAAAATTGGATTTGATTATCCTCACAATACTGACTGTAGATTGGATATTTTGCATCTGACAAATATGCAACCGACTAGAGTTTGTTTTTCATAAGTGATATTTAAACGTTATTTTAAAATCTTAAATCAGCAAACTCACAATAATTCACTAGATTGCAGAAATGTGGTCAAAACAAACATTAAATGTTGCTAAGTAAATATAAAGAAAACAAGTTCCAAATGGTACCTGATCTCTGCACTTAAACAACCTAAATTTAAATATACATATACAGTTTATAAATACGAGTACAGTGCAGTGGAAAAGTACACTGAAAATTAAATAAATTCAATATATTTTACATATAACATAACATAAATGTTAATATTTAGGTCTTAGATTCCATCTCCAGTTCTCCACATTCCAATACACTAAATTCCTAATCCATACACCAAACTCAAATGATCAAAACAAAAATTCCAACTCACCGGTGGACAATAGAGACAACAATCCAACTCACCGCTTCTCTGATCTCGCCCAACAAAACAAACAGCAGCAATGCAGCTTCCAAAAGACAACTGCAAACACACATACACACACATGCACTAACAGAACCACGCCTGAGACTGCACAGACCGCATAGTCTACCAGCCTTCACCAATTATCAGTCCTGCTTAAAGCTCACACGTGGATTCATACACTGTCAGCACTCCTTTAGCTGTAAAGCACACGCTTCTCGTAAATTATCATCCATTTCATTACAGAATAAAGCTAGCGGAGAGGGCTTTCTTGTCCCAAAGCAGCATGCGGCAGTTATTCCAACAAAAAAAGTCCTACCAGAAGGAAGCATCCTAGGGGATCCATATATAGAGATGGTGTTTTTTGTTTTAGCGATCACAGCTCACAAAAATCAAGCTAAACCGCCACTCTATAGATGCAGTCCGGTTCCGGCTAGAGAAATGGCTCCCTGAGGAGAGTTTAAGGAGAAAGTGTAGACTAAACCACAATCTCTGCTAAGCTCTGTCTGTGGGCGCAAGGAGAAAAGGGGGCTTAAAAGTGCAGGGTGGCAGCTAATCCGCTAGAAAGGGAAATGCAGCTGACGCTACACAACCTGTCTACCGGCTGGCTGCAGAATTCACTACAATCTGCCGATGTCACCATTATCGAATACCTTTAACAGATGCGAGACATTCAGAAAAATATGGAGTAGAACAAACGTTGGCAGTAGGTCATGAAAATGAATGAATTCTTAGGAGATTCTAAAGGTGAGGGCATTTGTGGGTTTAGCACATGTAAATCTGTACATCAAACAAATCACTGCATGATGCCAATCCACCACATCTTTTGCACTGAGAGGACGCACTCTAAAATATATAGGTTCTGATTTAAAAATGTTTTTTTTTTTCTTTTAGAGAGGTGCTAAGAAAGAACCATTTTTGCTTTCCCAAAGTACCTATTGGTGAACATAGGGCTGAGCAATATTGCAAAAAAATCATGTGTCATATCATTCGCTATCGATAATAATTGAATATTTTTTAACAATACATGTAGGAATATTAGGATTTTTTAGTTTACCAACATTACTAAGACAAATAGTTTTAATAGTCAAAAACAAAAATATTTAAACAAAATATCTGATCTCTTTATAATAAAATAAACAGAAGTGTTAAACTTAAACTTGATGAATAAAATGTAAATAAAAAATGTGTGCAATGGTAAAGCGTAAACGCTGAACAATTAAAGCAATCTTTAAGGTGTCAACAATAATGATACAGTAAACCTCAAACTGTAAACAAAACAAATGATGATAATCAAATCTGAGCTTTCAAGTAAAGGAACTAACCATCATGATTCAAATACATACTGCAACATTACAAATTGTGAAGTTGAGTGACTGTATTACCCCCTATGCTATAAAATCTTCCAGATGTGGAGCTAGTGGCTGGGATGCACAAGAAAAGAAACCAAAAAGCCACCAAAAAGGCGACATCCTTACATCCATTTTTATTTACAATGGCTTCACTGCTGCTAGCAATGGGATTCGTTTTCACATTTGTTGTAGCGTACGTGTGGATTCCTTCACCATTTACAATGGACTTTGCGCTCCTGCTTCCCTGGCGTCTCTCATAACTAGGCGACCATCACGCGTTTTCTCAGAGGATGACAAACGGAGAAACCATTGCTGTGGTTTCGATATAAACTTATGGAGAAAAGTAAAAAGTGATGCAGTGTTTGGGTGCGCTGTGTTTGTCTGAGGTAATTAGTCTGCCGTTACTGAAATGTGTATATTCCATACAAAGTGTGAAGCGGATTGGTTAGTTCTACTCATGCTCGTGGCATTCGGAAAATTTGAGATGTTTTTAACTAGGTGCGGCTGGAAAATGCACGCGGTTCACGTGCGCGCCGCTTGCACAACATGTGCGTCTCGCTCCCATATGCGCATCGTGCAAGTCGCGTGCCTCCATTGGAAATGACAAACTGTCACCCTAAGCTTATTGGCATTGCTTCCAAGGCACGCGCTCAGCAGCCACATTTTAATAAAACTATAGTGATTCATACCGAAACTACATACCGAATCTTTTTTTTTTTTTTATCGATATTGATAATGGTGTTCGGTCAATAAATATCGATACCGATTTTAATCGCCCAGCCCTAGGTGAACAATTCTTAAAGAAAAAATTGAGTGTGAAGAATATTTTGATAATCTAAATAATTTCCTGCTTCTAATCTAAAGAGCCTTTGTTTTTAAGAGTGTTTGTAAAGTGAAAAAGGCATTATTTTAGGAAGCTTCAAGATGACAGAAAGTCAGTGTTATTTCCCTTTAAGGAAGGCTCCTACAGCAAAGTGAAAGTAAACTGCAAACTGGTTTAATCATATGCTCTGCTCTTTTGAGTCTCAATTTGTCAACAAACTCTAGGCAAACTCTTACATTAAACTTCTTTCAAATCAATTTAGAATTGACTATTAAAATCTTCCTTGTGGCTTTAAAATCTCCATTGTGACTTTTATGTAAATACGTGTTCATACATAATCAGAACCTCTTGCAATTAAGTTTTGGTGGAAAAATGAACTTTATTTTGGAGGAATTGCTTGACAGTTTGCAGTGCTGTTAAGCTCTAGGACTAAAAGGTCAGCTTAAGAAAAAAATGTCTGCAAAATAACTAAATGTAAACATAAACTTCTGTCCCTCCATTGAAAGTCAATTAACTCAAAAGTTGGATGCGTCAAAACATTCATAAAATGATGAAAAATGTATCCATATTAATCAAGGAGTTTAATCTGCAATAGACAGAATGGTAGAATGAAAAACATTCTTGATTTCCGTTTAGAAGTAAATGATAGCAGAACCACTTTGGCCTGGTGATGACATAAAGCTATCACTAGTTAATGTTGACTTTAGTGTTTTTGTTGCTCCATTCATTTTCTTTTCGGCTTAGTCCCTTTTTTCATCAGAGGTCGAATGACCCGTCAACTTATCCAGCATATGTTATACACAGCTGATGCCCTTCCAGCCGCAACCCAGCACTGGAAAACATATATACACACTTATACACTACGCCCAATTTAGCTTATTCAATTTACCTATAGCGCATGTCTTTGTACTGTGGGGGAAACCGGAGCACCCATGCGAACACAGGAAGAACATGCAAACTCCACACAGAAACACCATTTTTGTTGCTTTATGTGTGAAATGTAAGACAATCTTATGTAAAAACTTTAATGAAAAACTTCTACTTTTGTGTTGGGTTTTAGATATGGGTTTAAAAAAACTCTGCAAGAACAAGAAAATGCACAGAATTTAAAGTCTGTGTGAAATGAAAATTTGCATTGTTTATTTTGCTAGCACACACAGTTATTCTTTAGGTGAACAATTAATTCGTACAAGTTAATCCACAAAAAAAAAAGTTCATCTTGGTAATCTTGGTTAATGGTAATCTTCAATCAAAGTCTGACCATTTGCTTTCGCCTTAGAGGTGGTGGTCCTTCTCTGATGACGTTAGTTTGACTGCTTCAGTCACAATATTCTTAAACTCGCCCCTCTTACTTTTAGTTTGTTATGAGGGAATGATGAGCAAAAACAAAGCCTTGCCTCCCTACACAATATTCCGTTTCAGTTGGAAGTAGATCAACATACTAAAATAAAAGTCTCAGCAACTTCCACTTCATGCAGAATTTAAACTGTAACTCTGGTAGTTTGGAAATTTGCTATGTAGTTTTCCCATTTAAACAACTTGCTTTGATAAAAACTCCTGCTAAATAAATAAATAAAGGCATGTGTACAGGCTTACCTTTAAGCCTCTTGAGGTGAACAGGTACATCACTCTTGATGCTCTTACTGTCCTCTTCTGTGGACTCACGCCTCACCAGAGGAGGGTCATTCTGTGCGAGCCAGTCGGCCACTTTACTCTCAGAAGCCATGATGGCTGCCTGCAGGGTGGTGAGGTCTTTACCGCCAACGTGACTTGATTTTTTAGGTCGTGGACGAGACACGTGATCTTTAATGGTGACCTTCCCTGGGGAAGTATCGTCAAACTCGATGGTGAATGAGGTGTTGGCCTGTGCGGCAGTACTGCCTGCGGCTGATTTTGCGGCCCCGGCGCCCTCAGTGTCCTTTGTTGGGATCTCATGGATGCTGTTTTGCGCCATTTGTCCCTCCTTGCTGGGAATCTCAAAGTAGCTGGGCTCAGCACCTACAGGCCCCAGACCATTTTCCTTTGATTTATCGCCTCGCCTGGCCTCTTTGCTTTCTGTGGGGCCAAAAAGTAAAGAAAAATAAGGCGCACCATTTATCTGTTAAAGGTCGCAACCTCTAAGTGAGCAGAATCAGATCAGCTTGCTATAAATGTCAAGACTGTGGGTTTGAATCACCGTCTGGACAAAAGGCATGGTTTAATATTTGTCACATGACAAGAATTAATGGGACAGCTAATGGCACCTTAACAACTTAATTGGCTGAGGACAGATGCTCTGACATCCTACACAGTGTGGAAATGACAAACAGTCTGACTAATGCGACACCGTATTACCAGTTTTCATGCTATTATGGTTTAAGAAGCACTGACAGTGTCTGATTTATAGATCAGAAATTCTCAACCCATCAGCCGAACTGAACTTAATCTGTATGAGAGATTTTAATACTTTTTTAATGGCAAATTTCTGAAGATATTCGAGCTGTAGTGCATGTATGAATTAATAAAAAAATAAGTTTTATTATAGCTTTAAAAATATTTGTACACACTTTTACACAAAAATACATATAAAATATATCAATTTTCTTGTGATTTAAATGAAAATCACATATATTAACATTATTACATGCATTATTAATCTACAAATATCAAAAGCATTAAATGGACACACATTTGTTTTGAAAAGTCTTTCAAATAAGTTTCTTGTCCTTTATTTCAGTGAGGTGTGACTTTAAAGCTCGATTTAAAGATAGCAGTAATTTAATAACTGCTCAATAATTAGCAGAAAGTGCATAAATCAATCACAAACACAGAAACATTTCTAAATATGATGTCACGATGACATCATCAGGAATGCATCTAAATTAGTTCCACTCAATTACACCACTAAACATCTGTCAACTTAATTCTCTGCACAGCACAACCCATAAGAGCAAAACTGAAACTTCCCATTTTCAAAAATACTCAGCGGCACTTCCCTTTTAGAAACCATCACCATCAAGCAGAAACACTTCCTTCACCACTAAATCTCTGTATAACTACAAAACATGACTACCCAGTCAACTAAAAGACATTGAAGCTTATTAAAGTTTCACTTAAAGGGATAGTGCAGCCAAAAATAAATAAAAAAGTGATTCCAAACCTTTATGAGTTTCTTTATTCTGCTGAACACAAAAGAAGATATTTTTTTAAAAAGCTGAAAATCACTAACCACTGACATCAGTAGTAAGAAAAACAAATACTATGGAAGTTAATAGCTGTCCAGCTTTAATGATGATTTTCAGTTTTGTGTGAACTATCCTTTAACTACTGTGAGAACTTTTGTAGACCAACTTGGAACTAAACAAAGCAAGAAATTTCTTATGAAACACAAGCTCCTGCATGTAAATAAACACCGTTGCTAACAACATTTCACCTTTACTAACAAGTTAACATAAAATTAACAGTTTTATGAAGTACAAAAACTCAAACACTCAAAATACTCACAAATCTAGCATGTGTGTGCGTCTGATGAGCGGCGCTGGTGTCACAGAGGAAAATAAAAAGCAAACACGCCTCTGTGACAATGGAGATAGAGGGGGCAGGGCCTGTCTACAAATCAACCCATTCACTTCTTCAGGGAGACTGCTCGCTTTACATGCTCTTCCCTTTCCTTTCCTACGCTGGCCTGCATTTGAAAGAAAAAAAACAGCCTCGACTGCTGCATAAAATAGCTCTGAGAGGTGTTGGCACTTTGATGTGGTGGACTGTCACTTTAATGATTTTCTCTCTCTTTCTGTGTGGCAGCATTGAGGTTTATCAAGCCTCAAACAAATAATGCTGATTCATTTGGAGCCTTTGCCAAGTGAACCTGAGTCTGTCCTTCTTTGTCTGTAACAATACCGTTCTGTGTGCCAGAACTACCGCATCGAGATATATTTACCCAACATTCCCTCGGAAAGAAGTTAGGCTTCTTCTGGGAGTAGATGTTTGAGGCTTTCGACAACAGAGACGGTGCTGTTTTTGAGTCAATTAAATTTGAAGGGCTCAAGGGCATGAGTGCTTTCAGATCACCAGGCTTTGATGGTCTATCCTTGGGTCAATGATAAAAGCGGTACACGGTATTAAGAAAGAAACCTAAATATATCATGTTCATGGTTATTTTGTGCTATTATTTTATATTCAGAATTTAAAAGCTCCCATTTAGTAAGTTTACTATAAATATAGTTTTTTGCACAGTATAGTATAGTTCAGTTAGTTGCAACTGAACTATAAGATTACTTGTTTTTGATGGCAAGAGCATGACAAAACCATGATTTGAACCACATTATATTAGTTAGATAGTCTGACCACTGTCCAAGTGATACCGATATTATATTGCGATATGACCAGTGTTGGGCTTGTTCCTTTGAAGAGGAAATGAAGCAAGTTTACCGATAAATTTGTATTTTATGAATAACCAAGGACCACGGTTTTAGCTAATAAAGTTCTTTAATGTCCTACTGAAAACAAAGTAAAGGATGTGTGAATTAACAGCAGATTTTTCACTGTTAGTGGAACTCTTCCTTCAGATACACTTACAGAAGCAAATATTTGGCATAAATGTGCTCAATGTGGTTGTTGTTGCTGTATTGAAAGAGTATTTTGAGTACACTTGACTTGTCTGTAGTGAACGTGTGATGTCCTGCTGTGGTAAAGCCTCAGTAATCTACAATCCCATTACTCCTATACGGAGCAAGTTAATGGGATTGCAGACCCTTAGATTAAAGCTCACTTCAACATGCCAGCTTCAATCAGAAGCAAATTTCATGCTTTTTTCCTGGATTAAACAGCAAACAATTCAAAGTTTATTATAGACAACTGGCCTTTTGGTTTTAGTTATGCTCAAATTGTCCTAGTAAATGCATAATAGTGACTTTCTATATTAGAAAGTATGTGGGGGAAAACCCCCCACAAATGGACTAATCATACAAGTAATGAACATAAAGACAAATAGTTACGCTTGTATGTGTAATATTTCTAGTAAAATGTTTATTAGAAAATTTTATTTTCGGTAAAACTCCAAACAATATTTATTCACATAACAAATTAAATCAGGGTTTCTGCAGATATCATATTGTCTAATTTAAGACCTTTTTAAGACCATTAAATATTAAATTTAAGACCTATATCACAATATCAAAAACACGTGAGAGAAAATGCAAAATCACAAAATTAGTGGTAAAATAAATTTATTTAAATTGAACAGTACTAAAGACAGGTTAGATGGACCACTGAACTACAAAAAAAAAAAACATCTTAAGGCTGATTTATACTTTCACTGGCGGCACATCGCACACCTCCGCTGACTGTGCGCGCACCTCATGAAACGAACGAGGCTTTTATACTTGATGCGTTCGCTGTTGTGATATACTTTAAAACGACAGGAGTCGGTCAAAAGAAACCCACCGTAAAGTCCGACGGATAAACAAGAGATGTAGTACGTTTCCGGAACTATGTCATATCATTAATATTGTTCAAGATATTAAAACAAATTATTTTTTATTATTTATTATAATGATTATAAAGATTTTTATAACCATTCAAGATTTTTTAAAACAAACTGCGATGAATCACTTGCTTTTGTTCATATCTCGGACAGTTCTACCTATTATAGTTAAATATCAATGACAAGAGAAAATGAGTTGCTCTACAGATGTATTTTTTATTATGGTAACAATGAAAGCAAAAAAAACTTTTATTTTATTTTTGCCCACTCAACAATTCACACATTATTGTCTGGCTAGTTTCTGTCCTATAAAGGCAATAAGGCTAAAAAGGCAATAATGGTCCAACATTCCTGACCATTACCATCAATAAAGCCCAGAATTTGGGCATCAGTATATTGTAAACTGATAGGTTCATATATTCTTTTCCAGTTTGGACATAATTTGTCACTTAATTTCAGTTTGTAGCTATTAACCACATGGGTCTCCACTTTTGCCATGGCATCTTTTTTTTTGTTTTAACAAACTTATCCCTCAGGTTTTTCCAAACTTTTCCAAAAACTTTCCTCCTTTTCCACGGCTGTTGCAATTTCTAGCCAAGAATTATTGATCATCTGGTTATCTCTATGATGATCACGCATGGACGGATCGATAAGATGTCTGTACAGTCGTACCTGTTTCAGACAAAATCTGTATTTTGTAAGTTTTTCATATTCAACTCAAATTAAACGTGGCGCCGCGCGAACAGTTTACCCAAAACCTGTTTACGCTGCCAGCCGAAATCAAGTCGCGCGCACTGAAAGTGAACCTCCGCAAACACGGCGATGACGTCACATTCGCTGCGCGTACTGGGCCCAATAACAGAAAGCTGATTGGCTATTGCATGCAATAATTTAGGGCATGACTGTATATAGGTTGTTTTCACATGATGTCATTGATGACGTGCAAAATTCAGTTGGAGGGCTGGAAGTGATTCTTCTACATAGGAATCGCTATCAGAACATCAAAATGTTTCTATTTTATGTTGTTTATAATTTATCGAATCGGCCTAAATAAGAAATGAACAGCTTTTATAGACTTCCAAAAGTTTTTGCTCATAAAGAGGGAAAAGTTAAAAAAACTGGCTGAAAAACTGAAGAAAAGGCGGCATGTAATAAACATTTTTTTAAATATCAATGTGCACAAACTTTTTTGGAACGCGATAATTCATTTGGCAGCACGGATATAGATTATATACAGACCTAGCTATGTGTATAAATATGCTAATGTCTTATATAAAAATCAGATACAAACACCACCACACTCATACAATATCCAGGAGAATATAAATAACGTACCCTGCCATAAAATCGCTGCAATGAAATCTCTGTCTTGTGTTGCAATAATCCAAGTCTTTACTGGCGTTTGGCAGAATAAACAACCGTAACGTGAACATTGAGATGCGCATCACGAAACAGAAATGCAACCCTCGCGACAATTCTATTATTGTGGAGCACTTTTCACCCCTTACAAAAATAAATAAATAATAATGTAGACTATTCATCCACGCTTTTGTATGCTTTCATCTGTTATTTCGTGATGTCTGGCAAATATTTGCATGGGGAAAAAACTATAGTAATTTATAATAAACATTTTTGAACCACATAGTAAAGTGTATAATGTGTTTAACTCTTTGTTAATGAAGGCTACAGAATACTGTAGTATAGTAAACTGATAAAATTGTAATAAATACTGTAATGTTATTGTAAACTGTGGTGCATTGTGATGGTATAATTATAGAGTAGAAAACGGAAGCCTATTGAGTAAATTGTTTGTTACTACAGTTTTTCTGTTACACAGCAACAATAAAATTACTAAAACAATTTAATTCAAGTAATTATCAACAGTATGCTTCCAAGCACTATAGTATGTTCTAGAGTATTTTTTCATGTAACGTAACAGCTTATACAGTATCTACCGCCTCGATGACAGGCAAATATATTTAATTCAGTAGAAAACGCGGCCGTCTTTATGATATAGGTGTCACGCCCAATATATGTGGTTATTTTATATTTATATCTCTTTTGAAATATGGTATAAATCGCAAAAATACAAACTTTCCTCTACGTCTTCCATTCAGTTTTTTACTTTATGCCCTCCATCTTAATTTCCCACGTCACCAGAACCATGTGATTGAAAACAACCTATACTATTTTTTAGCATGGATGAGTGAAGAGATTTGTTTTAAAAGACATTTATATATAATGTTTTTTCTCTTTGTATGTAAAGGATCCCCAAAATATCTGTGCAAAAATATGCAGTTTTCATCATTTATAATAAGAAATGTTTCTGCAGGATGAAATGAGTAAATCAAAATTAGGATCATGTGGCAGCAAGTCTGGAGTAATAGCTGCTGAAAATGTCATGGCAGGAATAAATTACATTTTAAAATGAAGTCAAGTAGAAAACAGGTCACTTAAATCCTGATATTTCACAATACATTTGGAATAAACAAATGAAGCCTTTGTCTTTAAAAAATATTGAAAAAATAAATAAAAAATGAAACTTTTAGAAGATAGAAATGGTAAAAATTGAACTTTAAAGTAAAAATCGCTTGGTCATTTTAGGTGACATTTGATAAAATTACAACAACATGAATACAAGATACTAGATTTTGAATAGATTTGAACGTTTTGTATAAACAGTGAGTGTTTAAAAGGATTCTAGGATGTCTTACCGGCTCCGCTGTTCTCCTGCTTCTTCCCAGATGGTTTATTCTCCTGTTTGAAGGAGTTCTCATCATCTGCATCCCCATCGCCCCACCAGGACGGCTGTCCATACAGTGGGGTTCCCCTATGCAAGGCAGCTAAATCACCTGCTATAAAAAAATATAAAAATTAAAGACTTGCTTTGTAGTACACAAACGCTAATGTATACAGATTACACAGTGCTCACATGTTAAATATACATTTCGTGAACGATTTTGATTTTGCGTTCAAGTGTACTTTTACAATTGAACATCCATAGAACAGCACAAAGGACTTTTTGTTTTGGGGTGAAATATCTTGTTCAACGGGGCTATTTGTAAGATCTTTTATGCATTTATCACATTTTAATTGTCAGTGCGTGGACAGCTTGTAAAACAGGGTATATGCAGGAATCCTGAAGTTGAATTTACTACCTTTTTTACTACCAAAATGCTCACTGTTATTCCCCATGAACGACTTAGGCCAATATTTAAAGGGTCACGAAACACCAAAACACATTTTTTGAGCTGTTGACAGTCATATATGTGTCCCACGCTGCTATAAACACTATTAGGACACATATATTGCACTAAAAAGTGAAAATTGGTTGTTTTTGCGTTATTTTGAGCAAATTCGTTCTTCCGGTTTGAAACGAATTTTTGAAGCTGCGTCACGGCCATGAGATACTTAGGTGTAAATCCAGCTGGAGAGTGGCTGTCTGTCTTTTCTAGGACGTTCTTACGTATCTGAGTGTGCAGTATTAATTAATGAGAAAGACGTGCTTCAAACCAATTAGCGCGCTCTATTGTGTATGACGTGAAACTTCATTAACTATCAACTATCATTATTAATATGCATGATAGCTCCGGAGACTGTTTACCTGTTTACGCTGTTCAGACGGCAGAGAGACGCCACGTTGTGTTGCCAAAACAAGTGAAAGTACAAGAATTTCAAGACAAAATTCGTAGGTGTTATTAGTGTGTTGCAACGAAGGTTTTGTTTTCATTTTCCCTTTATGAGAGAGCAGCTGGACTCATTTTTACCCGAGAGCTTTTTCTCATCTGGAAATGGTGAAATCCGGATTTGCTGCTCGTCTACTTTTAATAAAAAGACACAGCTCCAGTTTGATTGTCTGTCTACAGATTTGGTAAGTGTTTGCAGTGCAGTGCCCTTTGTTTAAATGCTGCTCTCCGAGTGTAAACATGTAAACACAAACTATTCCCGTCGTGCAGGATTTTCACTGCAATTTGTGACAGGATAGTCTATACACACACGGCTTTCTGACGCTACCTACCGAGTACAGAAGTTACAGAGAAATGCGGAGGATTTTTTTCTCTTATTCGCCGTATCAAATCAGCCTCTGTGTGTTTGTTTTTCCTGTCAAACTTAGCGAGTGCCCAAATGTTAACTCCCTTCTATGCAAAATCTTATCCTCTTTCCCTCCCCCGACACTCCCACACTCCCAGAGCTGGACACGCCCAACTTTCCTGACTTTTTTCAAAACAGAGGTGTGAAAACACCCTGCTGAGACAGGGGGTTTCGTGGCCCTTTAAACTACGTATCGATAAGCCAAGTCTGCGAAAATGTACATTTCCCCATAGCTTTTCTGAAGCCAAGCGGCAGCCAGTAGCTAATAGAGTAGCTCAAACATCAAATACACGTTAGATCAGATCAACTGAGGGTGGAAAATGCCACCTGCACCACTCTGATAGGCTATCAATTCTAATTCAGGTCCAGTTAGCACATATATTGTATGTTTTTTAGATATTAAAATACATAAACCTGAATATTTAGAACAAATGAGAAACTCATGATATATTGAGGTGGAGATGAAAAGGTTACTACCAGGTCAAATTTAGTTTGTTACCTTTTACTACCTTTCAAGGACCTTTTTATTACGCTTTACTATGCTTTATTACCGCACGGACACCCTGTAAAAATATAAATATCCTTGACTTCCTAGGTTGCCTAAAAGCTCATTCATTCCAAACACATCTTTGCTTCTAAAAACGTGAGAGACAGTGGTTGGAATAGTTTGGAAAAAAGCACAGCATAAAGCACGAGGGTATCCGGACACAACTAATAAAATTCTGTAAACAGAAGCTTGCAATGGGTGCCCCTCCTCCAAGCACTTCTGATTGGTTCCACTGCTCTGGAACTGACAGTGATGAGCTGCACTGTGTATGAAATTTGAAGATTTCTTAACTTAATACAGCATTTAAAAAACATGCGCTTCAAAATATGTGAGACCAGACCACTGATCATTCTATATACAGTATATTAGTTCGTGAGACGCAAGTGTTAACGGTCACACACATCCGTCAAGCGCGCAGGGGTGTAGCAACGGGGGGACGGGGGATACATCCCCCCCTCACTTTTAGAGACAAGCCATTTAGAAACAGGTGATTAATAATTATATGAACATAAACTTTTGGATCTCATTCAGCTGTCCCCCAATCATCCCCCCACCTCACTTTTAAAATGTCCGATACACCCCTGCAAGCGCGTTTACATTTAATGTTAGGGACTTCAAATGTTTTTACCTCGCCAAATCAAAAGGATGCAATTTTATGCACTCTCACAAGAGCCTCAATTACTTTCTATAACACATGAAACATATGTGTATAGTGTTTAAGATAATGCCAAAAGAGCTAATCTATACATTAATGAGGATTAATTCTATATAATCACTAACTATTATCACACAAAGACAGACCTATATAGTCTACAGCCTCAAATATATTATAAAATAATATCCATTCATTCATTCATTTTCTTGTCGGCTTTGTCCCTTGCGGGGTCGCCACAGTGGAATGAACCACCAACTTATCCAGCACGATTTTACGCAGCGGATGCCCTTCCAGCCGCAACCCATCTCTGGGAATTTCCACACACACATTCACACTCATACACTATGGACAATTTAGCTTACCCAATTCACCTGTACTGCATGTCTTTGGACTGTGGGGGAAACCGGAGCACCCGGAGGAAACCCACGCGAACGCAGGGAGAACATGCAAACTCCACACAGAAACGCCAACTGACCCAGCCCAGCCGAGGTTCGAACCTGCGACCCAGCGACGTTCTTGCTGTGAGGCAACAGCACTACCTACTGCGCCACTGCGTTGCCCTATAATATAATATAATATAATATAATATAATATAATATAATATAATATAATATAATATAATATAATATAATATATTATAATATAATATAATATAATATGATATGATATAATTTAATGTAATATAATATAATATAATATAATATAATATAATATAATATGATATGATATGATATAATTTAATGTAATATAATTTAATGTAATATAATTTAATGTAATATAATATAATATAATATAATATAATATAATATAATATAATATAATATAATATAATATAATATAATATAATATAATATAATATAATATGATATAATATAAACAGGGTCATTTTAATGACCTTATCTGTCAACATGATTCTGGTGAATTCCAGAAATATCCATATATCTATGATCACATGCTTTTCCTGTTCATAATGTTCATTCAGTGTTGTAGTGGGTTCAATTCTCTACAGAAATCATCAGTTTCTTCATGTGCTGCTCACAGATCCATCATGTAACTTTAACAGCTAGGAGCCAGAGACATTTTGGACAAGCCTGACAATTAGCAGGATGAAATAACCAGGTGGCAATGAGATAAGAATGTGTGTTAAATGCCACCCGCCCTTGACACGCTGATGGCTGGAAAACAGAGGCATGGGCGTATAGGGCTGATCCCTTCCCTGTTATTAAATACCCAGCACTTCACGACAGGGCCGAACCATAGTTGTAATTACACAGGGTAACACACATAAACTAAATATGAATATCTCAAGCAATTCTGCGACAGCTCTTAAAAATAACTTGTTTTTGTTCGGTGGCTGTGACATTGAAACCAAAATATTCCCATATTATAAACATGCTGTTTTTTTTAAATATATGAATTAATCTGTTAATGCTTCTGAAGTGGCAGATGTCATCATCCGACTTGTCCGCATTTTTCTGTTTGTTTGTTTTCTGCAGTTCGGTTGCACAGTACTGATTGGGCAGAACGAAAGTGTGCTCACTCAACTGGCTAGTAAGACTGTCGCACACAGATGGCAGTCACGCATTTGCTCTGAGTGGGTCAATTATATATTACTACATATATCAGAACTATTAGTTCCCTCCCTTTGAATTTTTTTTCTTTGTTAAATAGTTCACAAATGATGTTTAACAGAGCAAGGAAATTTTCACAGTATGTCTGATAATATTTTTTTCTTCTGGAGAAAGTCTTATTTGTTTTATTTTAGCTAGAATAAAAGCAGCTTTTAATTTTTAAAAAATCATTTTAAGATCAAAATTATTAGCCCCTTTAAGCTAATATTTTTTCGACTGTCTACAGAACAAACCATCATTATACAATAACTTGCCTAATTACCCTAACCTGCCTAGTTAACCCTAATTAACCTAGTTAAGCCTTTAAATGTCACTTTAAGCTGTATAGAAGTGTCTTGAAAAATATCTAGTAAAATATTATGTACTGTCATCATGGCAAAGGTAAAATAAATTAGTTATTAGAGATGAGTTATTAAAACTATTATGTTTAGAAATGTGTTGAAAAAATTCTTCTCTACGTTAACCAGAAATTGGGGAAAAAATAAACAGGGGGGCTAATAATTCAGAGGGGCTAATAATTCTGACTTCAACTGTATATTTCATATTGCAGCCTCTTGCAATTAACTAATCCCAACATTTCAAATTGCAATTGCGATTTGATTTCGATTAAATCGCACAGCCATATCCACATCCATGGCAAAATCCATTAAATTAAATGGAATTACATTACATTTATTTTCCAATTGTGACAAGCTTTCTTTTATTCTCCATAACAAGAAAAGAGTGAGGCGCAATCCTCTCTATTGCCAAAGGGCTTTCACAACTGTCATGTCTGTCACACATCACAACGCTATGTGTAGTGCTAATGGTTTTTCTGAATGTTGCCCTGGTGTTTGACCATCAGATCACTTACACCTGCTAATAGTCTGTGCTTTAATAAAAGCACACTGTGATTGTTTGTGTCATCTTGCTCAGCTACAAAAGAGACATGAATGAGTCAGATGCACAGCATTGGCTAGTCCAGTATTACTCATTTACATTTCATCCTTGTTTTAAATTAAAGACAAAGTGTTTTGAAAGAGTCAGACATTAATATAATTATCTTACACCCTGACATCATCATACTGTTTCTTTACCTGGAATCTTGTCATCTCCTTTGTTAGGCTCCGCAGGTTTGACTGCTGCTTCAGCAATGGGCTCCGCAGCTTTGCTCAATTTGGCTTTGCCTGGGGAAGACTTGGGGGATTTTAAGGGCTCCGCGCAGGTGGGCTTCTTGCCCAGCTGAAGTTGGCTGGTGAACTTCTCATGCTGACAGAAAGGAGGGAGAAGAACACAGTGAGTGCCAGAAAGCTGTCATCTAACATAGCCTCGGGAAGATAAATAAACTACAGCAAGCATAGTTCGTGTAATACAAGGGCTAACGTGTTTCTAAATAGATGAACTTGGATATTGTTAAAAGCTTAGTTTATCCCCCCAAAAAAGTCGTTTACTCTGTTGTTCCAAAACTGTATGAGTTTCATTCTTCTGTGAACATAAGAGAAGATCATTTAAAGAATTTTGGTTACCAAACATTGATGTGACTTCTATAGCAGCAAAAATAAATATTATGAAAGTCAGTGGCTGAGGTCAGCTATTTGGTTTCCAACCATCTTCAAAAACATCTTCTTTTGTGTTCAGCAGAAGAAAGGATCTTAAATAGGTTCGGAAAAAGTGAATAGTAAGGAAGCTGGAAGGGCATCCGCTGCGTAAAACATATGCTGGATAAGTTGGCGGTTCATTCCGCTGTGGCGACCCCAGATTAATAAACGGACTAAGCCGAAAAGAAAATGAATGAATGAATAAATATTCCTTATATAAACTGATTGTGAGATGTAGTGCTTGTTTTACCTTTAGAGCCTCTTCTGGCACGTGCAGCTCTCCTCGCACCACAGAAAACAAGTTGGTATGTGAGTCAGGTTAAGGAAATAGAAGTAGATGAAGCATATTTGATGTCTACACACATTCACACAAAGAACTTAAAAATGTACTTTTTACTTTGTATTAGCTAGGGATGCCGCAATACCTGATATAACGTTGAATATTGAGTTCAATAGCCATATGGATATTGTGGTTTTGTATTTTGCATTTCACCATAACTTTAATTACTCTCTGACCTGTCTCTGTGCATGTTAGAATGTATGTCCATGTGCTGAAACAAGGCCCCCCATGATTAAATATCCCATTGATGAGCACTAAAATAGGAGACGCTTTCACATCAAAATGAAACTGACATGTGCTGCATGTCACATGGGTGCAGAAGCCCACAGCCAGAACTCAACAATTTATTTGATTATATTTTTCAGTTCATGTAACTGTTAGGTACATGAAAAAACCTGAAAAGCACTGTTTATTTTAGTAGTATCTTTGCTATATTGTGTTAAATTTGTATTGTATTTTGCATGTAAAGTTTTTTTTTTATTTGACAGTTTTTTAATAAACATATCTTATGCTGAACTGTATTGAAACCCGAACCGAACCCCGAGAAGTCTATTGTTGCACCCCGAAGCATGCATTCAAATGTGTTTGGATTTTGGTCATTAGGCAGAGAGTAGGATGGATGTTTAGAACATTTAAATTTACAATTTGGACCCTGTAAAATCAACCCGATCGAAAGCATTTTTCAATTAAAATAATTTAGATCCCATTTATACCTTTATTTAGCATCATCCATTTTGTGAGTGGATTGGGCAGGTGTTTAAGGTCCCGTGAAGTGCTTTGAAATGTGCATTTTTATTCGATGTTTGCAGTAATCTCAACTGAAAAATGAAAAGAGGGTGGGAGATAAAGTAGCTCCTCTCCTTTAAAAAAACTGCCAATAGTATTTTGTTTTTATCACAGCTCTGCCAGTGAGAGCGGATGAGATCAAGTGCATCAAATGAAAAGGGGGCGGGACATGTCAGATACTAGAGTGTATTTGATTGGTCAATATTTGGTGGGAAATAGAAGTATAAGGTGACATGGAAAAAATCTTTGATCGATTTAGGCGAAAGTGACAAACTGCAAGCTTTGGATGTTTATATCAGTTTTATATTTTCTGAACACAAATTTTTGTCACCATTTTGGAGCACACTAGCTTATAGATATATTTAAAACTAACAAACATCTAAACATTTTAATTTTTATTTCACAGGACTTTTAAAGGGGCCCCATAAACATCTAGGCCCACATCTTGCTCTTTGCCATAAACATACAAATCGTTTAAAGTAAGAGTGAATAAACTAATTCAATCCCCATAAATCGCACACAGATAATATCCGATGATCAGTTCAATAAAGGATATCATATCCAAACCTCAGTTTGTCATCAATCTTTAAAGTGATGTACATCTGCTCCTGGATTCTGACATCATTCACAAATGTCTGGGAAAAAAAAGACAAATAAAATTCACTTTTGATGTTGGCCCAACTTGCACTGTTTTACACTGTAAAAAAAGGTTGACTCAACTTAAAATTTTAAGGCAACCAGCTTCAGGGCATTTTTAAGTTTACTTAACTTAAATCGAGTCAAGTGTAGTACTTGGTACTTGGGTTGAAAGTTGAGTCAACTCAAAAAAACTCTGCGGCAAGTTGCCTTACAATTTTGAGTTAGGTCAACTTTTTTTTATAGTGTAAACACTTGCATAAAATGAATTTCAAATAACAGACACACAAGTTAATGGATGGATGTGTTTTGCACCAAAAGAACCTTTAAAAAAAGTAACTTGATTTTAACTTGTATTGATATATTTCCTATATTGAAAAAGTAGGTTTGTACAGAAAATATTATATATCCCTCAATTTTTTTTGAAAATTAGCCAACATGACTTGATATGTACTAGCCATAAACTGTTTGTTTTAGAGTATTATCAATAGTATTTGCATTAGGGACGGAATATTTCCATTTAGAGAGCATTTAATTGGACAAAAATTAGCTACTGTATATTTTTTGCAGTTTTGTAAATTTTAAATTTATTAACCCTCTACTGCAAACATTTTTGAGTTGTGAATATGTCATCATATTTTTGTGGATTTGACATGAGTTGATCCTTTGTTTTTATTAACGTTTACATTTGCATTCAGCAACTACTCACAATAAATGCCAGTCTGTCAGAAATTGTGCCACAGAAAAACACTGCATGTCATGTGACTTAACTAAGGTCCTCTCTTTCCAACAAATTTTTTTTGAATGTTGGTCCTTAAGAAACAGGTAAAAGTGGCAGGGGAATGAACATAAATATCATGTTGCCATATGGCAACACCATGCGGTAGAGGGCTAAGAAGCATTTATATCAATGTTAGGAGTCTTTAGCATCGCTAATACGCATCATTAAACATATAGGTAATCTGAAACAAAGATGCTCTAAATCAAAACAAACCAAAGCAAAGCAAAATAAAAAAAATATATTCCAAATTATTAACTGATTAGACAACTAAATTCAATATCCCTTACAAATTGAGTAATAATGACACAGTTAGGGTTTAATAATTTCAAATCTCCATCAGATTGTACACACTCCAAAAAATAATGTTTACTGTTTGTTCAAACGACTTATATAAAATAAGCTGAAACAACACATTTATTGTTTTTTTGGGGGGATAACTTAATTGTTTTAAGTTCAAACCACTTAAATTTGTAAAAAGAAAATAATAAGTTAACTTAATTCCTTAATGTTGTCTCAACACAAATTGATTGTTTGCAATCCAGTATTTTTTTTTTTTACAGTGCATTAGGATTACACGCTGTAAATAATGCTGGGTTCCCCACAACCAATCTGTATTGGGACAACATGAAAGAATTAAGTTAACATTTCCAATTTTACAGATTTAAGTGGACTGAACATGAAACAATTAAGTTGTCGCAAAAAAAATCAGACATCATTGTTATGAGTGCAGTATAACAATACACCCAGTTAGTCTGCCATTCAATAAGTTCGCAAAACGGCTGCATGTTTGACGAGTTCAACTTCAAAAGCTCTGAGAACAAATGGTTTACAGATCCCTCTAAACATATCAGTGCAGCGAGAGCCAGCCCACAAATTCTGAAAACCTTCAGGGTGATTATAACGTGCTAGAAGATCTGCTCTGTCTCAAATATCAGACGCTTTCTAGCTGCAAAGAGGGGGAGCTAATCGCACTGACAAAGCATTTTCTTAAGCATTCATGTTTAAAATTTCCCTTGAAAAGCTGAATCAACCTTCCCTTTTGTCCTTCCAACAATATCCAGAGACCATCCTTAAGATATTTCTTTGGTATATGCGGGGTCAGAATAGGGGAAGGGTTTGGTTTTCAACATTAGGGAAAAGAAATACGGTAGTTTCCTAGGTGTCTTAGCTTGCTTTGTGGAGTTTTGTTGAAAACGGATCCCTGATAAACATGAGTGTAAACAGAACTGAAACTGGAGAAAAAAAGGTGGATAACATGCTGCACACACTATAATAGTCATTTCCTGGCAAAAGCAGGACAGGAAGAGGAATTCTTAAGAGTGACTCAACAGGAAGAGGTTGTAATTTGTGCAAGCAAGGCCATGAGTTCTGATTTAGTCAGAGACTTTTTTTTTGACCTCAAACAGCCAGGAAAAATCTCACACAAGCACATAATACACACTCAGAAAAAGCAGCCTACACTTCAGTGCATTTTAAGTAATAGAACTAGATATTTATCAGGAGTTTTGCATGTATATTTTTAATGTTTTTTTTTTTTTTTAAGAAAATGATTCTGTTTATCAAGGCAGCATTTATTAAACATAAAAAATGTTACATTGTTAAATATTTATTAAAATTTGTATGTAGTATGCAGTTTCAAATGAAATGATTACTCCAGTCATTATTGCTATTACCATTAATAATAATAATAATAATAATGATGATAATAGGGGTGACACAGTGGTGCAGCAGTTCATTCCGCTGTGGCGACCCCGGATTAATAAAGGGACTAAGCCGAAAAGAAAATGAATGATTGATGATTATAATAATATTATTAATAATTATAATTATTATTAATATTAGAGTAATTTTTACAGGATCATGTGACTCTGAAGACTGGAGAAATGCAGCTAAAAAATCATCATTAAAATCACTAGAATAAATGATTAAACTAAATAGATAAACTACTTTTGAACAGTTATTTTATAGTGCAAAAACATTTCACAATTTTACAATGTGTACTGTATTTTTGATTAACCCAAACCCCAAACTTTTGACCCTTAGTGTATATACAGGTTGTCCGCGAGGTCTTAAAAAGTATTAGAAGTTGATCAATCAATTTAGAGAAATTTAAGACCCTTAAAAAATATAAAAAAGTCTTAAACGCGTTTTTACAAGGTATTCAATTCTGTATCATTTTTTATTCTACAATGTAAAAGTTGTATGCTAAAGTTTGAATTGAATTGAATTGAACTGTGTAGTTTATGAAATTGATCAAATCCTGGAGTTCTATAGGCGCCAATTAACATTTTTATTCAGGATATGAATAATGTTTCAGTTTAGGATTAGTTTCTAACAATCAGTATTTAGCAAATATACTGTACGTTAAAATGTTACCAATGTTACCAGGTGAAACCTAAAGTGGCGATAAGGTCTTAACATGAAAGAGTCTAAAGAAAGGTTTTGAAAGATACTGAATTTCACTCTGATGTTTGTATATACCCTGATATATACAGTTGAAATCAAAATTATTAAACCCTTTTTGAATTTTTTTTCTTTTTTAAATATTTTCCAAATTATGTTTAACAGAGCAAGGAAATTTTCACAGTATGTTTGATAATATTTTTTCTTCTGGAGAAAGTCTTATTTGTTTTATTTCGGCTAGAATAAAAGCAGTTTTTAATGTTTTAAAAACATTTTAAGGTCAAAATTATTAGCCCCTCTAAGCTATATTTTTTTCGATAGTCTACAGAACAAACCATCGTTATTCAATAACTTGCCTAATTACCCTAACCTGCCTAGTTAACCCAATTAACCTAGTTAAGCCTTTAAATGTCACTTTAAGCTGTATAGAAGTGTCTTGAAAAATATCTAGTAAAATATGATTTACTGTCATCATGACAAAGATAAATAAATCAGTTATTAGAAATGAGTTATTAAAACTATTATGATTAGAAATGTGTTGAAAAAATCTTCTCTCCGTTAAACAGAAATTGGGGAAAAAATAAACAGGGAGCTAATAATTCAGGGGGGCTAATAATTCTGACTTCAACTATATTTAATCACATCTAAATGATTGATACTAATTGGTAGATGAATGTTATAAGGTGTGCAATTATTTATAGTTAACACATTTGACCGTTTCATCACTTAAACTAAATCTATTAATACTAATATCCAACAACAGAAAACTAACAAAGTCTCTGACCAAGCAAATATATATTACTAATAACAAACAGATGAAAATGACAAACTATTTCTCTGTTTTTGCTTCCTAAAAAAATATATTTTTTATATTTATTAAAAACCTTCTAACCTCAGGTTTGCTTTCTTTATCAATAATCTAATGGTCTGGTGTCCTAATGTATTCTACTGTACACTACATTACACGCTGCTGACTGAAGTAGTTCACCCAAATCGGAACATTCTGTCATCCTTCACTCATTGTTTACTTGTTCCAAACCCGTACACCAGTAACCATCGACTTCCATAGTATTTGTTTTTTCTACTATGGAAGTCAATGGTTACCAATTTTCAGCTTTCTTCAAAATATCTTCTTTAGTATTCAACAGAATAAATAAATTTATAAAGGTATTAAACCACTTGAGAGTGAGTAAACAGTGAGTACATTTTCATTTTTGGGTGAACTATCCCTTAAAGTAATTGAACAATATTAAATTTAACCTGAAAAACAAATCAAGCTAATAATAAAGTGACTGAAAAGTGTCAGCGATAATATATAGAAAACACAATGAACTTTAAACTCTAAAATGTGCTGCTCATAAAAAAAAAAAGGCAATTTGCAGCTTTAAAGCCAGCAGGGTTCATTTATCAGGAATGTGGCACCACATTCACTTTTCCTCTTACTCACCCCATTCAGGCTCCCCAGATCCTTGACTTTGTGCTCGTCACTGCTGGACTCATAGTTGATGACAGCGTGCTGCTTGTCTACACTGCGAGACTTCAATCACACACAGATAAAAGCAAGAGTTACGAACCACAGACAGTTTTCACTGAGCATTATCACTTCATGTGTTTGCTATTTTTAGCAGCTAGTTTACATGCAGTCACTGAAGTATTTTACTTTGAAGCCGGGATAGAATTTGAAGGTGACATATCTTAGATGTGCAGCATACCTAAACTGACTAACATCTGACTAGAAATGTTTTCTCAGACAAGTATTAAAGATTTGGTTGTGATGTGGTTGAAGTCTACTGTCTATTAAGCTCAGGAATGTATGAAGAACAGCATACACAGAAGAGCACTTTAAAGGTGCTGTATGTTTGTGACTCTTCTAAAGCATAAAAATACCATAATATGTTTGCAGGTATTTAAGAAACATCCCAAGTGAACATACTTGTTTAACTGAAAAACAATGCTGAAGTCAGATATTCTGCTTTGAAAATGGTTTTTCCGTGCCGGAACGCTGTCTTTGTTTAGCCTGCAGAATGCCAGTTTAGCCAATTATAATTCAGCACTCCGGGTTGCCTTGTTGGAAAACAGCGTATTTCATTCATTCATTCATTCATTCAGAAAGGCTCTGAAAGCATGCGCCCGTGACCGAAATGGACAGTATCAGACGTCGAAATGAGACAGATTCAGTTCCACATGAGGTTATTACTTAGCAAATGATATAAACATTACGAACGTAAACATTAGGTGAGCAGGTTACATTGTAATCTCGTGTCCTAACAACACGCAAACAGCAGTTTAGCTGTTTGCACCAGACGAAACATGACAGAAATGTAAATACAGCCATTCAGAAGCACAGAATATGCACTCACTCACGAAACGGTAAGGTTTATAATCTATTCAAACTCACATTGTTAGCATTTAGCACTGAATAAAACACACGAGGCTTACCTGAGGTGCACTGTCATAGGTTTCACATGTTGAGCTGTGAGAAAATTAAACCGTTTCTAATATCTCAATTCGAGGTGTTGGTTAGAACTAAAACTCCTTTTAATATGGAAAATATTCCCTCTATCGCGTGTCGTTGATTTTATTTAGAACACGGTTTAAATCACTCGCTCCTGTACTCAATCTGGCATCCCACGCGTGCGTTTATTTTGATCTAGGAGTGCAATACCTAGTTCAACCACTGGGTGTCAAACTTACATTCTGCACCTTTAAAACCAAAGCAGTTTTCTATTGATGACTCTGTGGTTGCAGGACAACTAATAAGCAAGGTTTGAGACTCACAATTCAATTTTTTTTCTTAGAAGAGATTAAAAAAAACTCACAATTGTGAGACAACTGTTATATTTGCTAGAAAAATTAGCATTTGCCTTTCTTTTTCATTTTTCTGTGACAAAAACAAGCATATATTTCTGCTAGACTGTAAATAAACGCTGGGTTCCACGCAATGCTTAATTTGAGCCGGATCATTCCGGATCTTGTTTCAGGAAATGTCAGATATTTGTGTTTTGCGTTTCGGTATTTTTTTTAATTGATCCGGCATTAACTTTTGCGTGGTAAATAACTGCATCTATGTGTGTGTGTGAGAGAGAATTTGAATGAGTCCGAGTAAAAAACAACGAGCAAAGCTATGTGGATTGTGTAAGTGCGCACACACAAAAAGGTAGTCAGAGTAAAGACAGGAGACAGAAGCAAATTGATCTCAAATCAGCCAGAAAACATGATGGAAGAGGAAACTGTGGGCTCTTCTTGAAGATTGGACTGAGTGAGTCATTTTCACTTGGCACATAATAGTAAACTGGATATTGATGTTTCATGCAATTTATGTTTGTAGCTACATGTTTGTTTTTTACTCATTGTTGACCCATAACGTTATACTGCACAAACCAATTAAAGACGGTTCAGAATTTTTTTATTTTTATTTATTAACCGATTAGTAACATCATGTTCCGGGAAAACTGAAATTGCGTGGCGGACGTCGGTCACAGTAACTTTTATTTCCTGGTGTTTTTTCGGAAATTTACAAATTAAGCGCTGGTTCAACGCAATTCCTTCATGTTGTTCCAACACAAATCAATTAATGGTGTACTCACACTAGGCTATCCGAACCATGCCCAGGCACATTTGACACCCATTTCCCAGTTCGTTTGACAAGTGTGAGTGCTCTGAATTGCACCCAAGCGCGGTTCAGTTGGCCAGCCCTGCCCTGGTTGGAGGAGGTGTGCCAGAGCGTGGTTCGTTTGGCCTTTGGTGTGGTAGGCTTGTTATGCGAGTGCAAAGCTCACCTGAGCGTGAAACTGAAGATGCAACGTCACTTTTAAGGAACTGTTTCATATGGTTTTACTAATCATTCTTACTGTTCAATGAACGTGAACTGTCATAGTTTATCAAACATACACCCCTTGCTGCACATCAGCTGCCACCTTTAGCAAACCTAATACGTGCAGCATGATAGCTTTATAAAAGTTATAAAAAATGAGCGTCAAAAGTCGTGAAACGATTCAGCAAAAGATTTGACTGAGTGTCACTGCATCCCAAACCACTTAAAATAATACAAAACAACATAACTAAAGCAATCTCCATTGTACTGAGCGAGAGCGCTTCTCGTCCTAACTGAACAGTCGTATCGTCGATGATGTAGGCGTGCTCAAGATCAGTAGGTAAAATAGAGTGTGAGTGCAAGCCGAGGGGGACAATAGCGCCCAGGCACGGTTCAAGGCAACCGAGAGTACACCCTAAGTTAACTGTTTTTACAAATTTAAGTGCATTGAACATAACAAAAATTAAGTTGTCAATCCAAAAAACTTAAGAATTGACATTTTAAATAAATAATTTGTGTAGTCAGTATGATAAAGTCTGCATTACACTAAGAAATCTGTGTGTGTGAAATCTTTTGGTGCATGTGAAATTTCCAGTGATGTGGATTCCAAATAAAATGGCTGGACACACGTGGTAATTGCAACTTCTCTTAATCTTGACTTGATTTCTTGCAATAACTAGTTTATGGGTTTTATTACATTTGAATAAATGTTGACTTTTTTTCTCAAAACTGTGATATATAAACAAACAGTTCTGACTTCACAATTCTGATTTTAAAGAATAGTCTAAATTGTGAGAAATATTCACAATAGGGTATATTCAGAAGTATGCACGATGACTTTTAATTTTTCAGTAACCTGGGTCCATTGCTTCCGGTGAACTGCATGCCGTTACAAAATCTAAGCAATTAAGGTCTGTTTGCTTTAAAAATCAACGATCTTCACTGCCTGATTAATATACATTATAAAGTGGGTCTCAGAATGAACAAGAAGCACTGCATTAAATAACATTTTCCCCCGCCATGTCTTTAAAATATGAACATTTATTTTACTCCAGTATTTTCAAAGGAGTTTCTACGCTCGCCTGCTAATCCTGGCGGGCGCGTGCGTGTAAACGGCTTTTTTAATCTTGTTTTATGTTTAAACAACTAAATGAATGCTGGAGTTTATTTAACTAATTATATTTTCATTACATTACAACATTGATGCTGTAAAAGAAACAGTGTAAAATTGAAAAAAGTCACTTTAACTGTTCACCGGAAGTTTATCAGTATGGGAAGAAACACTAGCTGTGCATATACCCTATTACAAAAAAAAAGAAAGAATTAACAAATAATTAATATTAATAATACATTGTTTTTCATTCTGGATGGAAACATGCTTCCATATTTTTATACTAGTGAACATGGAAAATTTGCATTGCCAACTTAAAGGCAAATCAAACTCTGTGTGAAATATCTTTCAGCCTCAAAGGAATTTCCCAATCACGTGGATTCCTATTAAAATGACAGGATTTTACCAGCAATATTTCAAATTTAAATAATGTGATGAAGGCAGAAGAAAGGCCAGCCTCCATATCATTTGCAGATACATCCCTGTTCATCATAAAATAAACTCAAATGAATGCACAGATAAAAGTTTACAGCGTGCTGACAATAAAGTGCCTAAATTGAGCATATGTGAGCAGAGTCGCTCTGTTTTAAAAGAGAACTCATCCTTAGTCTAGTAATAAGGAATATAATACTTTACCCATCTATTTTGGGACCAACCATGTGACCACTATACACTTCGCAACACAATCACATGATCAGTTTAAGATTGATTTATGCCTGGCCCCAACATAGAAGGGTCAAAGGGAGAAATGGGGGTTTCCTAACTAAACAAAGCCTTGTTTATGTCTACCAGAGACTAGTGTTTGAATGCTTGAAACCCCCCAAAGGCAGTTTGTTCATCTACAGTTCACCATATAACAGTGCAGCTATCAAGTAGTTGTTATATAAATGCATATAAGAAAAAAATATATATTTTGAGGTGCAAAAAAGATGATTAAAGACATTAAAAACATTTACCGTAAATGTTCCCTCAGACTTATAAAAGGACCATTAATAAGGTCTGCGTACATTGTTATGCATTGTTTTGAGTGGTTGCTAATGATTTTATCAGTTGCAAAATACACAGCTTTTCTTCAAGTGGCTGATATTACATCTGCAGAGTTTGTGTTGTGATACGTCAGGTTTGTTTTGGGATTGGACTGACATGACTGGCACTCTCTGCCTCAGTGTTTGGCTCTCGTGCTTCCACACTGTAGTTCATCTAAGTACCCCATGAGCTGTTTGTCCCACTTTCTATTAATAAAGCTGCATGACTAACACGTGTACGCTGATGCGGAGGTAGATAGTAACAGTCATGCCTTTTTGCTGGAACACAACTTTTCCTCTTGGGCCTGACTTAATGATTCTGCATCCTTTCTATGATTATTATAGAGAACGTGTGCTACAATTCAGGCATTTTAGGGTTGATTAGATTATCCTAGAGATGTGCGAATATGGAGATTTAAGCCGATACTGATACCCGATAATTATTTATATTTTGAACAGATATTCATTCATTCATTTTCTTTTCGGCTTAGTCCCTTTATTAATCCGGGGTCGCCACAGCGGAATGAACTGCCAACTTATCCAGCACATGTTTTACGCAGCGGATGCCCTTCCAGCTGCAACCCATCTCTGGGAAACATCCATACACACTCATTCACACTCATACACTATGGACAATTTAGCCTACCCAATTTACCTGTACCGCATGTATTTGCACTGTGGGGGAAACCGGAGCACCCGTAGGAAACCCACGCGAACGCAGGGAGAAGATGCAAACTCCACACAGAAATGCCAACTGACCCAGCCGAGGCTCGAACCAGCGACCTTCTTGCTATGAGGCGACAGCACTACCTACTGCGCCACTGCGTCGCCTGATAACAGATATATAAGCCGATAAAGAGATATCTTGATATTTGTTTTTTTGAGCTTTATTACAAAAACAAAACACAACCAAGTACAACAATACTTGATTTTTGTTTAAAACCTGCAGAAAACAAATTAAACTGAATTAAAAGGAAATTAGGATTAATCAGACTTCCATTTCATGAAATTCATATCAATTAATAAAACAATCTGAATATATTGAAAGTTTCACAAAACAAATCGAGCACAAAGTATTTTAATAAAAAATATACATTATTCTTCTTTCAGTTCTTTACACTGGAATTAAATTTTATTGACACAATTTTATTGGCAAAAGAGATTCCAGAAAATACATGGGTATTGTGTTCTGGATATTGTGTTCGTGCAAGGTTCATTTGATTTTGGTTTATTTTTACTGATATACTCTAATCTCTAAGACAAAAATGATGGAGTATTTTAAGTTCCATAAAATATGTAATCAACCCGGAGCCTTACACACACAAACACACGCATTAATGTTTCATTAATCGCATTGCTTATTTAATATTGCAGCCTATCAAACTGTATATATACTTTATTTTATAGGACTTTTTTATAGTGTCTCTGAGATGGCGAAATCGAAAATAAAAGCATCCAAAGGCGAATGTTTGAATAGTCAGTGTCGTGATAATGGCTAGAGAAAGAGTAAAATAGGGTATATGCAGAAGCATGCAGAAAAACTTTTAATTTGTCAGTAACCTGGGTCAAGCACTTCTGGTGAACTGTATGGCGTTACAAAATCAACAAGTTTAAAGTCTGCTTTCTTTAAAAAAAAATCATTGATCTTCACTGCCTAAATGATATACGATATAAAGTGGGTCTCAGAATGTACAAGAAGCACTGCAATACATAAAATTTTTCCATGGCATGTCTTTAAAATATTTCACTTAATTTTACTCCACTATTTCGAATGGCATTTCTGCGCTCGCCTGCTGATCCTGACGGACGTGTGCATGTAAATGGTTTTTCATCTCGTTTTAACAACTAAATGAAAGCTGGAGTCTATTTAACGGATTATATTTTAATTACATTACAACATCGATGCTGTAAAAGAAATCGTATACAATTAAAAAAGTCACATTAACCGTTCACCGGACGTTTATCAGTATGGGAAGAAACACTAGCTTTGCATATACCCTATTGATAGTTCATTTACAGGCCGGAAATTTGTTGCATCATTGCATTTCTGGACCCCTTTTAATGATTTCGTTATTTGCTGTTGTCATTTTTAATAATTAGTTGTAATTTGTTTTTATTTTAGGTTTATTTCTAGTCATGTTAGTACTTTAAAGTCCGCGTGAACCGAAAGTTACTGAGACTTTTATTTTAGTATGTTGATGTACTGTGTTGGGTTGCGGCTGGAAGGGCATCCGCTGCATATAACATATGCTAGATAAGTTGGCGGTTCATTCCGCTGTGGCGACCCCAGATTAATAAAGGGACTAAGCTGAAATGAAAATGAATGAATGTTGATGTACTTTTAACTCAAACAAAATATTGAGTATGGGGCCGGGGCTTCATCTTTGTGCATTATTCCCTCATAACAAACTAATGGTAACAGGGCTGTGGTTAGGAAAATTGTGGCTGAAGCGGTCAATCTAAAGTCAACAGAGAAAGACCAACACGCCAAACGCAGAAGCAAATGGTCAAGACTTTGATTGAAGATTACCAAATCAAACATTTTTTTTCAGTGGATTAATTGCACAGATTAATTGTTCCCCTAAACAATAACAATGCATGTTAGCAAAATAAACACTGTAAATATAGACTCTACATGGATTTAATTCATTCAGTCACATTCTTTTCGGCTTAGTCCCTTTATTAATCAGGGGTCACCACAGCGGAATGATGTGCATATGTTTTTTACGTAGCGGATGCCCTTCCAGCTGCAAACCTGGGAAACACCACTCCTGCATTCACACACATACACTAAGGCCAATTTAGCTTACCCAATTTACCTATACCGCATGTCTTTGGACTGTGGGAGAAACCGGAGCACCCGTAGGAAACCCACGCGAACACAGGGCTCGAACCAGCGACCTTCTTGCTGTGAGGCAATCGTGCTATCCACTGCGCCACTGTGACGCCTACATGGATTTAATCTATCTTTTAATTAGCTACCACTGCAGAACTTCAAGCTTCATGTTCCATCTAATATTTAGATTTGACAAACACAGCTCATTCGTTTTTAGCACAGACAGACACCCTTTCCTGACCTGTAGCATAAGCTCGCAGTCATCCCGGCCCACAAAGATCATCTCACGGGGCAGGCGGTGCCGCGTCCCCCCGCTGCTCACCAGAAACCAGGACGTGAGGCTCATCTCTGCGCTCTCCTCCAGCCTCAAACCCTACGTCATCCTGATAGACAGAGAAAGAAAGACATTTAGGAAAAAGGCATTGTCTCATGCCACACAAACATTTCTCACTCCAATCAAACTTACACAAAACTTACATAGTTTATTTTTTAAAAAAAGAAAGCACTGTGTTTGTCCCGCTCAATCATTTATATTTGAACCGACAGTGGAATGTGGGTGGAGGGAAAGCGAAAGAAAGAGATCCGTTAGACTGTGCTGAAATCATGCTGACTCTTTTCTGAAGCTGCACAGGCCCGGGACGCTTCCCTCCTCCCTCCCCGCCTGTGATCATTGCCAGATGCGGCAGGAAGTGATGTAGGCACTTGGCCGCACACCCTACTGGGCTCTGGGATTTTGTTTTTTTTTTTTTCTGTGAAAAGGAGGTCATATTCAGCTGCTCCCTGCTACAGCTGCAAATGGTCTGGGAAGAGGAATTTAATGTATCCTCCTGACACACAAACCCACTTGCCTCCTTCTAGGTGACCCAATGCTACTCCCAATCCTCTTAGACTCTACAAAATGCAAGGTATACTTTATATAGAAATTATAGTACACACACATATGTATAGTTTTTTGTGTTACTTAAAGTTATTTGTTCTTTTTGTTAATTACAGGAGTAGTTTACCTGAAAATTAAAGTTTAGTTAGCATTTACTTGCTCTCAAACAATTTCAAACCTTTGAGTTTCTTTTTTTTCAGTTGAACAGAAGTTTCATAGGCAAAACAGACTGCATAAGATGGCAGGCATGATCATCTGTTTTAACCAAACTGGTCCAATGGTAATTTATCATAATTATGTTTTAAAGAGAGCTCAGGGTATCCTATGCACCCCGGATCACCCATTGTACTATGTGTTTCAGCTGCTGCCATCAGGACGTTGTTTTAGAGTTCCTATTTGCAGGACAAACAGAACTAGAAATTCTTTTATAATGGTGGCCATTAGGTCACTAAATGAGTCCAGGGGGGAGAGAGATGCACCTATGAATTATGTATTGTATGTTGTGTGGTAATATTTTGTTAATCGTGTACATGGAACTTCGCCTGTGTTATGGCACCTTGCTGCAATTTTAGTTTCCCTAAATGGAATAATAAAGTTGAGTCTGAGTCTAAAGAGATATTTTGATGAAAGCCATAGAGTTAAGCCCCGTTTACACTAATACATTTTAGTTTTAAAACACATAAGTTTTGCTACGGTTACGCCTTCCGTCCACACTACCCCAGTTTTCGGGTTGTTGCTAGATCGGATACGTTTGCGGCCGAAAGTTAACGAGAATTATTTATGTTATTTATGAAATTTCCGATTTATTGTATTTTATTAACGTCTACCCCCACCCCAACCCTAAAGCCAACCGCCACAGAAGCGTAAAAACAGTAGTTGCACAGAGTATTATTTATCTTATCTAATAAATAATAATTAAACTTAATAAATTGTATTTTTTAACCCCTACCCCCACCCCAACCGTCACAGTACTGTAAAAATATTAACTATTGTAATACAGTGTTATAAAAAAAGCCGCTATATTAATGTGCATTTGGCACTTCCGGCCGGCCGTGTATCCGATCTAGACTTTACCCAGTTTTCGAGCCATGGAAACGGAGCGTTTTGAAAACGCTGGAGAGGCCGTTTTCGTTTAAAAACACTCCTGCTGCGTGTCAGTGTGGATGGGGTGAAAAACAGAGACATCTGAAAATGAAGGCGTGGCTGCAGACATTCGCCTATCTGATTGTGACTTTTTCCTCAATATTAAGTGCACAAATTTCAGTCTTGCACCCTTTCCTTGCATTCAGACTTCGCAAGTTTGATATGGAAAACAAACTCCAGAGGACACATTGGGTAAAACAGTGTACTTTATAAAGTCATTTGCATCACCCTTACTATGTATCTTACCAATACAATTAAAACGTGATATAAAGAACTGTCTATTTTCATTTTGATAATAAGAGCTTAACAGACACTAAAAATGTTGAGGCATCGTGTAGCTACATATTTATATGAGCGTCATCTTCACTGTATGCATATTTATAGCAAAACGGACCCTATAACTAGGATTAGACAGAATCTGCGGACATTTTTTTTTGCTATTTCTGCGAAGAATTTTGTAAAAAATCTGCGGATTTATGCAGAATTATTTTGGGAGTATTATAACTAATAACTTGCTATATGAAACAAAAAATAATAGCTTTTTAACTTTTATTTAATGGTTACAATGCAAATCCATCTAAATCCACTTATTTGTAAATAAAGCAAGTCTATCATGTAATATATCTACTAAAAGACAGAAAATAATACTCTACAAACAGTATTGTACATAAATCATATGAACATTTTCATATTAGTCAATAATATAACTGAATTAATTTAAAAACTGAATAAATATAAATTTACACACAGTTACACAAGTAAATAAACACTCAATTATGGACTAAAAATCTGCAGAAATCTGCGGATTTCTGCATGCGCAGATTCCGTGTGAGTTATAACATAACTGCCTCTTTTCATTTTCAGTGAAAAATATGAAACATAACCTCTCTTTTGCAGAATATCAGTTTTAATAATCAATAATGGCCATTATAAAAGTATAATGTACAATAATTGTTATTATATGTAATGTTTAATGTAAAATATTGTATATACAATATAGGAAATATAGGAAATAAAGGCAAGTTACATAAATTAATATATTAACTTATCTTTGTGCTCAGCCAAAACAGTTACCTACGAACAAGTAATAGATTCAAGAGACCATTAGATAGAGACATGATGAATTAAATATCACGTTTAACAACTATAGTGAGATCAAATCCAGCGGAGGATCCTTGATGAACTGTCCGACCTGCGCTGTTCTCACCCGGGGAGGTGTGCTCAAAGCACCCACTGACTGCCTGGAGCTGTGTGTGCGGTTACGTGATGTGCGTTTTTAGCGGTGTAGTGTGGACGGAGAGCTTTTCAGAAACGCTAGATGAAACAGCAGTGTGAATGTGAATCATTTCTTTTCTAAAACGCTGTTTTAAAACTAAAACGTATTTGTGTAAATGGGGCCTTAGAGTTGAAGTCAAAATGATTAGCCCTCATGTGGATTTTTCTTTTTCAAATATTTCCCAATCGATGTTTAACAGAGTGAGGAATTTTTCACAGTATTTCCTATAATATTTTTTTCTTCTGGAGAAAGTCCTTTGTCCTTTGATTTCGCTAGAATAAAAGCAGTTTTTAATTTTTAAAGACCATTTTAGGGTCTTTATTAATCTAATCAATATTTTTTTTGATTGTCTTCAGAACAAACCATTGTTATACAATAAATTGCCTAATTATGCTAACTTGCCTAGTTAAGCCTTTTAATTGCACATACGATAATATCTAGTAAAATATTATATTATGTATAGTCATCATGGCAAAGATAAAAGAAATCAGTTCTTAGAAATGAGTTATTAAAACTATTATGTTTAGCTATCTTGTGAATCTCCTCTCTGTTAAACAGAAACTGGGAAAAAAATATAAAGGGCAGCTAATAATTTAGGAGGGCTATTAATTCTGACTTTAACCGTATATATAGGAGAGAAAAAATACTATGGAAGTCAATGGCTACCGGTTTCCGACATTCTTTCAAATATCTTTTTATTTTATTTTCATCAAAAGAAAGAAACTCAAACATTTGTAATGAACAGAGGGCAAGTAAATGACCACAGCATTTTCATTTTTGGGTGAACTATAAGTCTCAAAACAAAGATGGATTAACGAAAATCAGAGTCTCGCTTGCATCTAACCTACAATAACAAATCTGGAAATAACTGCAATTATTGTAGAGAGAGCAGGTTTGAGTCTCCTGGAAGACCCTCGCCACTAATATCATAGAGCACGTACAAGCAGCTAAGGGTACATCGCATTGGATATTATGAAAGCCCTTTTTATTAGAAGATTGCTATGACAACATCTTGACCAATAATGGGTGCTGTTTTGATATATGGGCCCCATATTTGCTGAGAGAGCACTATGATTATACTGCTGGAGAAGCTGGAACACAATACCCACTCACTGAAATTGAATACAGCCAACCTCCTCTTACAAACTCTAAAGATCCACTTATGGATGTGAAGTAGATTCAGACGACCAAGACGCATGCAATTTAGTTCATTTGAGTAATATGATACTATCCATTTTCTTATTTAATATGGTTTCGAAATAATAATAATAATAATAATAATAATGATAATAATAATAATTATTATTATTATTATTAATTATTATTATTATTTATTATTATTATTATTATTATTAGAGACTAAGCTGAAGAAAAATAAATGAATGAAGGAATTATTATTATTATTATTGGGACATTGCAATTATTTTGATGGTCCATTTGTTGAATTTAAGTTACATTGCGTCTACATGCCAACTAACTCTCATTAGATTATAAGTAGACTGTTAGGTTGGGGTTAGGGTTAGTGTAAGTTGACATGTACTTGCAAAGTTTCTTATATTCAGTTAAATGTCTGTTGAAGGAGCAGTATCAACAGATATTAAGCAGACAGTCTACTAATTCACAAATGGACCATCAAAAAAAAGTGTTACTGATATTTTCTTTGTCTTAAAGTACATATTTTATACCCTTTTAAATATGTTGCATCATAATTTTATAACAATAATATTTACACAGAAATAAGGGGGGTGACAATACACAAAGATGGAGGTATAGTATGGAAAATTATGACATTAGTGAAAACTAAGTTTTTTTTAAATAAAAGTTGAATAAATTGTGGCTTGGTCTTTAAATAACCTAAAATTGCTATTTTTTTTACAAGCTAGTATACAAATCTGAGCTGTAATTAGATGAAAATTATTTAAATTCAATGTGTTTTTAGATCTAATAATCAGCAATCAACTATAAAATGGTTAAATACAAATACAAAACATGTAAATTGCATTACATAAGGCAGTTTTCTTAATTATGTTTCTACCTAATAATTTAAACACTGGCTTAGTAAAAAAGAAGGAAATTGGCAAAAACTGCCAAAACGACATTTAGGGCTCTATTTTAACGTCCAAATTGCATTGGCAAAGATTTGTTTCAAAACTATTTCTAAATTCAGTTCTAATTTCCAGCAAACAAATAAATGAACAATAATAACAAAATGTGGAGTTATATACAAACATGCGTCCTATTCTTATGCCCCATATGGTGATGCATACGTCTCCAAAACCCGACAGGTGGACAAATCTAAACTTCTTTTTATTAAAACAAATATAAATATGCATATAATAAATAATACTGCTAATAATAATAACATTATACAAATGCAAATAATCATGAATAAACTGAAAAAAGCGGTTTATATTTATATATTGATATTTATGTAGAAAATAATACGTTTTGTAACATTTTAATCCTTCAATTTTTTTCATATGTAAAGATATTTGTGTATTGCTGTACATCCTGTGTGTATTAAGCAATGTGTAAGCATTTGAACCTGCATAGGCGCATAACTAACATGCTATGTTCTGGAATTTAGACCTGCTTTTGATGGTCAATGGCGCAGTCTATTTCAGTTCCTTAAAATAGCAACACACCAACAATGCGCCTTAACACACCTACTTTTTAGACCGGAACACCCATGAGTCCACAAAGTGGTGCAAATGGATTTGCTATTTAAACAATGTGGCGCAAAGCATGAAAATTATTGTTGCGCTGGTCTGAAAATAGCAACAAATCATGCCAAACACGTCTTGCAGCTTATTGCGCCGGGTGTATGATAGGGCACTTAGTGTTTCATTTCCTGACAAAATGAACAGAAAAATCACAAGATAAGACCTTTTTCTCTCTTTTTTTAACTTAAAGTACAAAACAGAGAGCTTCCTGTGATTATTTGATGGAACTTATACTATATAATGTCTCGTTTTAGATGCACAAGAGTATTTATCGCCATATAACATTTGCAAAACTAAACATATCCACTTAATTTGAAAAACCTAACAAGCTAACTAGATTTCTTCACAAATCGATTGTGTGGAACCCAGCATTTTTTTACAATTACTTTTGCTGCATGTTCAAACTACTTATTTAATTTGAGTTGAACCAACACAATTCTTAAGGTTTTGGGGGACAACTGAATTGTTTTGTGTTGGGACAACATGAAGAAATTGTGTGGAACCCAGCATTTTTACAGTGTATTTCTAATAGAAAAAAAAAAAACCCTGAGTGCTTTTATTCCAAAAACAGTGTTTCGATATTTGACAGTAGGTTTGGGACAATGTGTCTGATAGGAATAAATTCACAACCTCAATAGATTATATCAAGGGAGCAGCTTGTGAGGAGTTGCTGAATGCTAGCAGCTGGCTTTGCTCTTTTCTGGAGGACAGGCATTAGTCGAGCAACCACAGGAAAGCCTTTATACCCATCAACTACCCACGGAATTCAGCAATAAGCACAACGTGGCAGAGGAGCCCTGATGTGGTGTGATATAAGCTTTTTTTTTTAAGTTCTGGAAGCTGGAGAATGTTGGGGCGTCAGTACCTTCTGATGAACATGTGCCTTTGTGACAGACCTTAATTTTCAATCCCTGCACGACTGCCGAGACAATCTTGAGGATGGATATATTTAAAGACTTCATTTAATAGCTTAAAGCGAGAAAGAAAATCTGCCGACTTTACTCTTAGACTGAGCTTCACCCTCTTAACACAAGTATGCTTAAGATAACACGAGTCACCAATTAGTAACGTTTTTATCTGAAGCAGTTCTGCGGCTCCAAAAGCCTGCCTCTTCTTCAAAACCGAGCCACATATGTTGTTTTTAGGGGGTGAAAGGGTGACTTCAGCATACTGGCTGTGAGTGCATCCTCCCGCCACACTGTGTCTGAAAAGATGGATTGTTTTGGGGTTGACTGAGCTTGTTTGGAGGGAACAGGAAGTGTGGCTAACGCTTCCTTCTGCTTCCCCCCGGCTCTTCTCTCCAAGTCTCCATTATCTTAGTCATCTATAGGAGGAGAAAGACACTGATTCACTCAGGATTCAAAGATAAGAAGTACTTTTTTTTTTTTTTTAATTGTAAAATATTTCGAATACAAAGTTTTGGACATTTGGGTATATCCTGTTTTAATACTTTTAATAAGTTTTGAATTTTCTCCCAAAAATGTTCAACCAAAGGACACTTCCATAAACAATGATATCGAGTTCCTATCTCTTTATTGCATTGTACGCATTGATCAGGAATGTTTGGATTACCTTTGTGAAGTAATTCTGGAGTTGTGTACAGTCTCACATTCCATTTATATTGCAGAAGTTTAAATCGTGTATTAATTGTCTGGGTTTGTGCCTTCAGACAGATACTCTGCCATTCATCTTCTGTGATACTCTCTCTCATATCTTGACACCATGCCAAACGTTTTCTGTACTTTCCTTGCAATTAGAGGAAATTAATCTGTAAAATAAACAAACTTGCCCACCCCCATCAAAATGGTTTAAAGTAATATATTCTAAGAAGTTATATCTGGCAAAACGAGAGAATGATGCTCAGTTTTATTAATAAAATGTCTTATTTGAAGATATTTTTAAAAATGTGTTTTAGGTAAATCAAACTTCTGTCTTAATTCTTGAATTACTTCATAATTTACTCACTCTTAAGCCATGCTCTGTGTATATGATGTTGTCTGTTAAATCAGACCTGGGCATTTTACGGCCCCAGGCCACATGTGGCCCACTGGACATCTTTAATCTTTAAAAAGAATTTATTTAATGTAAATCCAACCACAAACAGGGCCTTGCAATGCACAGGTCTGATATTGTGAGTCAACAAAAGGGGACTTTCACATATAGTGTCTTTTGTGTGCTCAGTTTCGTCATTTCAAATGGAAACGGGCAGCTTCAGCACACACATATATAGGCATACACATGTAGCACTGTATGTCACGCTCACGTTTTCCAGGCACAGCGAGTTCGAAACATTTTAGAGTGTGACAGGAACCAACCAGGCAGCTTTACACTTTGTATGTAATTACACGGTAATAAAGGTAGATTATTACCTCAGATTAACGATTTAACAAATCCAGATACAGATGCTCTCTCAGTGATGATCATTACATCACATATCCATCTCACATTCAACCTGACTGTTTAGTCCAACTAGGGATGCACCGATCCCGATACTTGGATCGGATATTGGTTCGATAACACATATTTTTGCTGGATCGGGTATCGGCCAGCTGGTACCGATCCAAATCCGATCTTGCGCGTGTGCTATATTCTGTGTAATTTATAAGCCAACAAAAGCCATGAAGGTAGCCTATTATAAGCGCCTAGAAAGTTGTTATGAGGCTTACTATATCCTAAATGTTCTGAAGCCATTCTACTGTATAGTTTAATGTGAAGTACAGATGAATCTTCAAGTGGTTAAATTCATGTTCAGTTCAGGGCTTCCCTCCGCTGTGCCTGTCAATCATTCTCCATTCATTCACAATTTAAACTGCGTGTCATACACATAACACGAAAAACTTTCTCCAAGACTATTTGTTTCTGTTAATATAAGTAATCAGTGGAGAAATGCATTTAGTTTTGCATTAAATGGGTTCATTTTAACCTGCAACAAGAAGTTTATTGCTGTTTCTTAATCATGTTGTGCTGGCTGTTACTGTAGATCAGCAGATCGCATTCGCAGCACTGGAGTAGAGAGGGTTATTGCCTGCTCTTCACACACAACATAGGCCTACCTAAAATTTTAAATTATAAAAGGCTCAATAATACATTGGACAAATCCTCAACGCACTGATTTCTTCCCATTGTGCTGCTAAGTTTGGAAAGTGTCCGCAGATACCAGAAGGCTGCTCGCTGTGTCTCAGTGATGCATCAAGCGCTTCATTCACGCACCGGCTGTGCAGACGCGGTGTGATCTGCTCTGTAAAATTATTCTCTAATATTAAAAGTTTCTGTTCTTTTATCCTTCCGACTGAGTTTATTCTTCCCAGGGGAATACTTTAAGTGCTGCAAATAGTTTGTAAAGTCTGGCTCATTGTGGTCAAAGTAGTTGGTTAAATAATAAAAGTGAAACTGACGGGCGCAATATGGATTGTCATTAACAAAAAATTACTTAGCCTAATATAAGCTACTCTAAAACTGTGAATATTTTGCTGTAATTTTATTTATATTAATATTTTATTTAACAGATCAGTTTGTGTTTTGATTAGGGTCAATATTGGTAGCCTATTACAGATTTCAAAGAAAAATCTTAATATTAAAAAAAGGAAACATAAGCTGGGCCACAACAGATCAATGTCATAACGAATACTCAAATAATGTAGCCTAGTTTACAGCAAGCATCATATTTTAGTTAGACTGTGCCGTCTGTCATATACAGTAGCCTTATGGGTCTGTTATTTATACTAAAGAAGATATATTATTTGAGTTTATCACCAGAACTATAAAAACTGTATTATGCTTAAAAAAAAGGCACAATATCGGGATCGGATCTGTATCGGTCGATTCTCAGAATTTTGGTATCAGGATCGGATCAGTTCCAAAAAAAGGTATCGGTGCATCCCTAAGCCCAACACAGGCTGGAATTCTCTCACCGAACATAAAAAAGTACTGAATGAATGAATGAATAAATGAATGAAAATTAACCAAGGTGAAGCAATCAAATAAACAACCCTGCAGCATTTTTTTAAAGTTGATATTGTGATGCTGGTCTTTAAAATACTTTTTGTGTAAAATGGATGCTTTTTTAAACATGGCATTTTTATGAATTTTTATTGAATTTTTTTTTTTTTTGTTTGGAAAACAAATCAACTGTATTGGGGAAAAATGTATTGCCCACCCCTGTGTTAGATTATTGCTCACGGCGACCCGAGTTCGATTCCGCCTTGCGGTCCTATGCCGATCCTTTCCCTCTCTCTGCTCCCCATGCTTTCCTGTCAGTTCTCTCTACTTTCCTATCCAATAAAGGTAAAAACCCCGAAAAAATAATTCTAAACAAAATAAAAAATAAAAAAATCCCCCCCCCCCCCTTTTTTTTTTTTTTTTTTGCAGTGTGATACAGTGCCGTTTTTTTTTTTACCTCCCAAACGTGCATAAAGTTGTCGTCAAACTAAACTTATACACTCAAATATCTGACGGGGCGATCAGTTGTTAGCACTGTCACCTCACAGAAAGAAGGTTGCTAGTTCGAGTCCCATGGTCAGTTGGCATTTCTGTGTGGAGTTTACATGTTCTCCCCGTGTTTACGTGGGTTTCCTCCGGGTGCTCCAGTTTCCCCCACAGTCCAAAGACAACTGAATAAACGAAATTGGCCGTAGTGTATGTTTGTGAATGAGAGTGTATGGATGTTTCCCAATGCTGGGTTGCAGCTGGAAGGGTATCTGCTGTGCAAAACATATGCTGGATAAGTTGGGGGTTCATTCCGCTGTGGTAACCCCTGATGAATAAAGGGACTAAGCTGAAGGAAAATGATTTAATGAATATCTGACTTCTGGTGGCTGTCGATTGTCTGTTCTAGACAACTTCTGAATGCATGTTCTAGACCTCTGACTCAACATTTAATGGATTACTCGACATATAACAACAGTAAATTACACAGCATAATTTGCGTGATTGTAAAAATGATTTAAAAAATGGCCACTCCTCAACACCATTGAAGAACCAGGTTCATCTGAAAGAAAGTCTTGAGGGTGAGTAAATTATGGCATAATTTTAATTATTACGTGAACTACTGTATTGCTCTAAGGCCAGAATAAAGGGAAAGACTCTTAATTTCGGGAGATTGAAACTTTCCAGAAAACGTACTGCAAAAGTTTGCTCCTGCTGGCTCCTGCTCCAACTACTATTGGTCAGTGGTGATTGCATCATAGGTAGGTGTAGCTCCGGGGCTCCACTTAATTTCTCACTGAACAGCAACAGAAATTGAGGGTTAAAGATAAAAAAGCAACACTGAAACTGGGTCTCACTCACTAATAATAGCATGAATTATTTCGTAATGTTACGCAAAGGAAAACTTCTCACAAAGATGTGTGCATGTATATTAAATTGTTCTTAACCATTTCTAATGATGATAATTTTGAATTTATTTGCTTTGTGCATTATTTTTAAGCTATTCCTACACATTAAAAAAAACTTTTCAACTGCTAAAAAAAAAACATAAATTACCCTCCACACCAACTTTACAAATTAAAGAAATTAGCCGTCTTCAACTTTAATTTCATATCCTTGCTTTCTGAATATCTTATTGAATTGTTTTTTCACTACTCAGTCTACATTTTGATGCACGAGAATGCCTTTAAAGCAGCCAAAAGCCTCAAAAAGCTCTGGTCAGTTAGCAGCCAGCCACGAGGAAGCTAACCTGACTATCAGCCAAACAAATGAACAATAACACATTTTTAACAACTTTTTCCTGAAATTATAATGCATTCAGTACAAATAAAGTTAGTAAAATATCTTGATGAACACTGATTTGTGTGTGATAATGTTTCATAGATTCATAGATTTTACACACAAATAACACACAAATAAATAGATTTGTTCATACATGCTTAATGAATGACATTCAGTTTTTTCATGATTAATACCATAAAACTGTTTGCTTATTTAAAGCAGTATATTAATAAACATGAGGTGACGTGAGCTGAGCTGTATGCTGAATTGCAACTGCAAATACATTTAGGTCACTATTTTCACACTGATGTCCCTTTTGTTATGTTTATTAAATATTGAGAGGACAGTGTGCAAATCCTGTTAACCTGCTCACCTAAATGCCAATCCGTAGTGTGAGCAGGATTTTGTCTTTCACTTCTAAGTGAATAATGAAGACAACTTTGCTTTGACTATAAAGAGCCTTTTAATGCCATTTTGCAATAGGAATAATTAGAACCAATTAAACAATAGATTTGTTGTTCAACACATAAAGGAACATGTTGTTTATAGACAAGAGCTCTTGCTTAACTTTCAGAATAAAGTCTACACCCATCTAATGAGCTCTCCAGCCAGATGATGACACAACCATGTAAGTCTCCTCCCTAATCCCAATGACCTCATAGGATGACCCATGAGTACTAGCCTGACCCATCTCTGCTGTTAGTCTAGTAAACAGACATTAGTGGAAAAAATAATCCCAATGATAAAATTCTTCCCTTTTTTGGCTTTCATGCCATTCCAAACAACTTTAATGAAACACTTCATTTGCTGAAAATGATCGCCTCCATCCATTGTATTTACATGTAATAAAAAAGTAAATATAAGCTGTCTTGTAAAAAAAAGTATCAAACATATCCAGATGAATGTACAGTAGCTTAAATTTCATTATGTCGCTTACATAAAACTACTCTACGGCTTCAGACAATGTCTTTTATCCACTTGTAAATATTGTTTCTGGGTCCAAGCTGATATTCTTTTACATCAAGAGCAGGATCTCAACAGCAGTTTTAATCACACATTTAAGCTGAGCTTAATGTATAATGTATTTGATTTGTGCGCTCTCTCTTTCTCTTGAACTGTTGTTCACTACTAAAGCCCCGGTCAGATCACACGATTTTTATTGTTGGTTACGAAAGTCACTATGTCAGATTATGCGATTTTGTCTTGATAAAATCTTGACTTGTCGTGGGCAACAAATGTGCCAGACTACATGTTCACACGATCTGCGGTCTGTGTGGGTCCTAACGCCCCAGTATATTGATGGGGAGTATACTGCTTAGTGAGCGCCGTCTTTCAGATGAGATGTTAAACCTCTGTGGTCATTAAAAATCCCAGCATGTCCTTAAAAAAAAAGTAGTGTCCAGAAAAGTGCTATATAAATGTAAGGAATTATTAAGTGTTGCTATAACAAAATTTCTTATCTTAATTACAATGTTTTTATTACAATGTTTATTTTTTTGTCTTATTACAGTCTCAATAAACACTCATGCTTGCTGACAAATAGGCTACAAATATTTAAGGGCATTTGTTATGACACTGATAGGATCAAACGTATATTTCCTTTTTAATGTTAAGATATTTTCTTTTAAATCTAAATGTATATTTTCTTGCCAGGGTTGCTTATTAAACACTCTCTCCCTAAACTTGAAAATGAAAATCAAAAGCACATCAGCACCAAGGAAAATCAAATGCTTAAGACAAAACAATGACATGTTAAAAATGGCAAATATATGACAGAGGTTTTTGATACAACAATTACAGTGAAGCATTAAATAAATCCTTATTTTCCACAGAGCGGAACAAATCATCTACCGCACAGCTGAGTAGTGGACGGGCACAAACAAAAAAATTATTTGTATATTTTTCTTGGAATAAAATATCTTTTTGAAACAAATTTTGTTTGGTATAATTTGCATCTTATTTTTAAAGTATTTTTTATTGGTCAGTTATCTACTAGATAAACAAAAATAACGAATAACATATGAGGTGAAGTGCTTCAAAACCAGTCCGCTATATGCTTTTTCGCCAAAGCACAAACTGGTTTGTTAAATAAAATAAAATCTAGCCTAAATAAAATTTAAGTGAAATATTCACAGTTTCAGATAACCTTATATTAAACTGTTTTCATTTTTAATGACAAAATCATCTATTGCACCAGTCAGTTTCAATTTAATTAGTTTAATCAAGTAATTTAAATAAGCATGACAGGCTTTTACAATGTATTAGCAGCACTGAACCTGTTTCCAGATTACCTCAGAAAAATGAACTCTGAAGTCTGAGAGAACTCAAAAACTCGTAAGAATGGAGATATCTGCATATTTGTGCCAGTCTGTCAAATAAAATAGCTTAATATTTTAGAGAAAATAGTTAAAGTTTGCATAACCAATGACTGATGTTATCCACCCGAGACCCACCCATAAGTAAATATGCAACCTGTTTTTTGATTACCTGACCCGCGGGTTAATGGCAGCACCCACGTTATCGGATATAACTGAGAAATTATGTGCTCCTATTGCTCAGTGTCACTTACGTGACTGAAAATCATGAAGAACGGGGAAAAATTAAACACGCTGGACTTTCTGCGATAGTGTCGTGAGGCGTCGCAGATATGATCTAGGTTGTCGTGTACTACACGTAATGACTGAATCTTGTGTCATGATGCCAATATGTCCTTTACGACTCCCCAAAACACTCTACGTCAATCCTCCAATTTGATATCGTGACAATAGAAAGAAGGTCACACATGTTTAAAGTAAATGATGACAGACATTTCATTTTGGGGAGAACTAACCTTTTTACTGTGTGATATTAAATCTTCATGACAGACACGGTTAGCTACATCAGATGCAATGTACTGTAATATGAATGGCCTTCTTTCACAAGTCCTAAGCTCTGTAAATGCCAAATGAAATCTGTAAGTCCTTGGAAGTAAAATGATGTTGTGAGGCAAATACAACTGCAGTAAATTATCAACACAGTGAGTTACACAGTATAGTCAATCTCAACTATCAGTATCTCTATCAAGAGATGAAATTACTGAAGCATCACAAACAGTTAAATAATCAGTCTTGGTTCATTTATTTCATCTAACACCTCGGCGTGAAACCTCACTCAGAAATTAAATCTTCATCATTCAGTTCCCCTCACAGAGCGCTTTGTTAGCGTTATCAAAAAATTGATTTTTACTTCCAGAAACAGATGCTGCAACAATAAGCCTGAGGGCATCCGAGCCGTCTGTCTCAAACCTCGGAAGGCATCTGACTACACTTCTGACTATTCACCAGACAGTATCCGCTAATCTATTTTAAGCGCATCTTTGTATGCTAATGCTGGGAGAGAAATTGATCCACTAACCACCTCAATGCTTGCAAAAAAATACGGTGAGTGGGCTTGACAGAATGAACAGTGGCTGGATGTTCATTCAGATAATTCAAGTTGAAGTTTGCTCTGGGAGGGAATGGATTTAGTGTCTTGTGTGTGAACGATGTATGTATGTGCCATTCACCTCAGTCCCTGCACTCTCTTCACAGACCATATCTTTTCAGAAGTGGATAATTGAGATTCAGTGCAAAGCAAAGATGAGTATGCGACTATGCCTTGAGCAAAAAATTTACTTATGCTTTTCCAAGAAGAATTATCTGTGGCAAGTGTCTAAAACTGCTAAATTTCTGCAAAGTTTTCGTGTAGAAAATAGGTCAGTAGTCTGATTTCTGATAGTGTGGTGATGTATTAAACACAGCTCATACAGAAGAACTGGTGGTTGGTTACTGCTGCAAATTTTCATGCAGATTTCTATTGAAATTAAAGAATTTTGCAGGCCCAGAAGTTTTGAGGGGTAAATAATAGGTTCAGATGTAGGGCTGGGCAATTCTGCCTGCTCTACCAAATGGTTGACCATATTTTGACTGTTTTAAATAATGACTGTTAAAGTCATTTAAAGAATGACCATTTTAAATAATGGTTTACACACACAGCATTGTTGGTTTACAGAAAAACTCAAACAAACATAATCATGTCGCACTACTACACTTGATTTTGGTTTTCTTGTTTTTTTGTTTTTGTTTTTAATAAAACCAAAATCATGTTAAAAGAGAATCTGAAATATTTTATGGCATACTTCAAAAAAAAAAAGAGATGATTAAGTATTCTTTTTTTTTTTGATTATGTTTTTAAATAAATTGTCTTACACTTCATATTTTATGATTTTCATAATATATGTATTCATTTTGGTACTTTTACCATAAACCAATTTATCAACCATTTGGTAGAGGTTGATAGTTTAAAAATGATGGTATGTGTAGAAAGAAAATGAATTGAGTGTGTTAACTAGCCACATTAGGAGTTAAGAAATGCAATCCAATTTTTTTTTTCTTGGTGGGGCAGTTAAAGGGTTAAGCAAAGCTGTGATTGTCATGCAAATCTTGTCAGGGAAGCACAATTGTGTGATCAGATTCACTAGTAAATCTCAATATCATGCAAAACTCTCAATACACATGAAAAAGAAACCCAGGATATCCCCATAGCGGTTGCTTAATAAACAGAAGATTAAACTGCTTAATTGATTCAACGTGACTAATAAATCACAAGAATCATCTCACAGAAAGATTTATTTCAGTCAACTAAAGAACTAATTAAGTAACATGTTATTATGTATAATATTTTAATGTGCTTTCAGATGTAGCAGCAACACAGAGCTGTTGATCACTGAAAAGCTACACAAACAGCTGTTATCACAGAGGAATGACCTCAGTTTCTTTATTGAGATTAAATTGATTTTAAACGTAGCAACAATGATTTTAAACAATGTTACGTAGCTTATCATTAAACTACAGCTCTGTGTAGTAAATTCTGCTCCATCTGAAAGCACATGCTTCCGATTTACTACAGCAAGCTTTACTGATAAAATTCGCATGAAAATGTATTCACCCAGCCCTAGTTTGATGAAAAACAACCTGAAATGCAATTTATTATTCAACAAAAACCCTAACTTTGACTGTTAGTCACAACTGCGATATTATGAAACTCCATTAGAACCACAGTTCACTCCAATAAACTCAAAATGTGAGAAATCAAGATTTTGTGACACATAATACAATCTATGAGTTAAATATAATTGTCACAACAGAAAGTTATAACGTTTATCTGTCAACTGTCATTCAGGAGTGTATTTCCCAAAAAATAAACAGCTGTTTTCTAAACTACAACAGTACAATGCATTGTTGAAAAAGCTAACTACAGTTTTACAACTTTCTTTAAAATATATTATTTTGTGTTCAACAGACTAAACTCAGACAGGTTTGGAATTACTTTGGGGTGAGTAAATAATACATTTTCATTTTGGCGTGAACTGTCCCTTTAACGCTGCCATTAAAGGCACATGATTTGTTTTCAATTTCTCCTTTTGCAAGCAACATTGGAATAACAGAAGTCTAATTAATGACTGAATTTTACTCTTTCTGTGAAATATAGCAAAAGCACAGCACACTGTCAGTAAGAAAGGTAATTAAAACACAATTAAAATAATCTAAACTTTAAAAAGCAGCTCAGCTTAATCAAACAGTCAGATGTTGCACTAATTTGATGGTCTGTTTTTTACAATGACATTATTTCCCCATTACTGCCTTGACATGTTGTTTTTATGAATCTGCTAAATTACTACATATAGCCATATGCAGAAAAGGTGGCCAATGCAGTCAAATGCGCTGAGAGAGCAAATTTGGGGTACGTTGTACAAGTAGCATATGGCCATGAAAAGCAGACACCTCATTTACTTCATCCGCATGTGGCAGCAGGAAGAAAGATCCATCATTAATCCAAACGTAATACACTTGTGACTAGACCTTATCAGAAACAACAAAATGTGCCCGCTGGGTGGTAATAAACATGCATAATGACATACTTGACCCAACAGACCTGCTTATGCAAATCAACAAACATTAAATGTTTTTAACCAAAGGGAATTTCTGCTGCATATTTACTGAGATGATGGTAATTTCCGAAGACAGACCCATTCAGAATTACACTGAGCTATTGACTGTTTGAATTATGCTGCAGGTTTAGCGTTTGGGGGTGGCAAGATTGTAAAGATTTTATTCCTGTTCTTGTTTGCGTCTCATGCTCACCAAGGCTGCAATAAATGTAATCAGAAATAGAGTTGAAACAATGTGAAGCATAGTTAGAATTTAAAATAAAATTAAGCTTTTAAGATTTTTCTTTAGACTTTAGCATTACTTGATGCTTCAGAAATCATTCTAATATGCTGATTTGGAAAACAACAAACATTTCTAATATTTTTTTTTATCAATGTGCTGCAGCTGCTTAACATTTACGCGCAAAGCAAAATGATTACTGCCGCTTGTTCAAACTAACAGTTTAAAATTAGATGAAACAACACAATTCTTGTCATTTCTTTGGCTAATTTATTTGTTTTATGCACTCAAAAAAAGGTTTTGTTCAAACTAATTTAAAATGAGCTGAAACAACACAATTTTTGAGATTTCATTGGGGCAACTTAATTTTTTATGTTCAATCCATATAAATTTGTTAAAAGTATACAGTAAGTTAACTTAATCAATTTGTGTTGGGACAACATGAATGAATTGTGTGGAACCCTGCAGTTTTTACAGCGTGTTCAGTCCACTTAAATTTGTAAACCATCAGGTTAACTTAAGCGTTTTGTGTTGGGACAACATGAAGTAATTGTGCCGGTCTAACTACCTGGTTAGGGGACTTGTAGTTACCAGCATGCTTTGAGTGGGAAATGTTGACAATAAAAGTAATCTTAGGTGTTTAAAGTTAATAGAAAGACTTGTTAGAGTTTAATATTCACTTTAGTTTGAAGATTTAGAGGAGTTTCATGTAATGCTTTGAGTTTTGAGATTATCAACTTGCAGAAGCACCTGTGTTGGCAGCTTAATTGGCAAAAATGCAGTTTGTAACTGTCCTAAAATTAGTACTGAGATCAGTCTCAATCAACTGTATATGTAACTCATGAAATATGCTTAAAATTGCTCTTTTAGTTCATGATAACTTCAAATAAAACTAAGAGACTTTGAAATGTACAACACATAATAGACATAGATGATATTATCAGACCTTTGAGTTTAGGTTAAATAAAAATACAAACGTATTAAACTTTTATTTGACAAAATTATGTTGGACCAACTCAATTGCCTTTAATTGTGTAAATAGTTTTTTTTTTAGTTGGTACTAAACAAATTTATTGGATGGAAAATGATTTTTTCGGGGGGACAACTTAATTGTTTTATGTTTAATCCACTTAATTTTGTAAAAACTAATAAGCTACCTTAATTCCTTGACAAATCAATTGTGTTGAACCCAACATTTTTTACAGTGGAGTTTGACTTAAAAGCCTGTTTTGAAATTCTAATTGTTTTTCTAGAACAACATTTTATCTTTATTGTCACTTTTGATCCATTTAATGCTTCCATGTTAAATAACGAACTTATTTCAAAGATTACTCCAAATGAGTAATGCCCTGTATATATTTATAACTGAAATATCTTCTGATTTTAAGCATTTTCATGACTGTATTTGGTGTAAAATGAAAGTAGATCAATGAAAATTAATGAAAAGAGAACTGTGTGTTTGTGCAGTATATGATCAATAAGTGTTTACTCTGCCATTATATACCTTAAACATCTACTGCATTTCAATTACCAGTTGCGATCAGCAGACATGATATAAACTGCGGACAAATAATGGATCGCAAAATATAGGTCAGATCTAAAGACTAGGATTAAGCTAGCCAGTGGGCATGCAGAGTCCAGACTGGCCTGAAGATGACCCGAAATTCTGATCATCACACACACACACACACACACACACACACACACACACACACACACACACACACACACACACACACACACACACACACACACACACACACACACACACACACACACACACACACATCACACACACACACACACACACACACACACACACACACACACACACACACACACACACACACACACACACACACACACACACACACACACACACACATGCACACATTTATATGAATTGCAATGTAGTGTGTGGAATAAAAAAACAACTAAATTTAACTTAAACATGAACAAAAATACATCTGTATAGTCTTTCTGTAGTGTTGTTTATTAATGCTGAAAAATGGCCCCTAATGATTTAATTCTCAAATAATACTGTTTTTATGAGTAATGAATTGTGAACATGTGGCTTCTTTGTAAATCCACATTCACTCTACACTTCCGTTTAACAACAGGAAGCTCACTGGATTGGTCAGTCAACAGGATCTAACTGAGGATGTGATGCTGACTTATAAATAATTAATGATTTGAGGCCCAGGGCTCACAAAAGACTGATTTTTTTTTTCTTGTGAAAGCCCTAGATTGAGAGTGGGATATGCTTTGGTCTGGGTCTCAGATAGCTGCTGCATTGTCTCTACATTTCTCTGGATTTATGTTTTGGATCAGACATATACTGATGTCTCATGTATCATGACAGAAATTCAAAGAATATTACATTAATTCCATTCAATTTACATCAGTTTTTCCTTATTGTTTTCAGCTTTCAGAATGCTCTACTATTGTTGTTGTGTCATTACAGTGACTATATTGGGTTTTAGCCAAGGATAATACAAGAATAGTGCCCAAAATATTGCATTATAAACAGTATCTGGACCTGCATAGTAGCTGATTCATATCTTAGATTGAAAAGGATCCTATCTGAAGGAAAAGTACAGATTAGTCAATCAAAGTACACTAGAGGAAATGTGAAAAGGAAAAAAAAAAACAAAAAGTCAAAACGGGTAAAAGTAAACACACCCTGCCCAAATGCTATTACATATGGGTATTGAAATGATTTAATAAACAGTTGCAGCAGTTTAGAGAAAGAAATGTGTCCAATCAATAGTTTTTTGTTTTGATTTTATGACTTAAGTTACAAACATAAAAAGCATGGTCAAACTGAAAACATACTCCAGTCTTGCAGAAAGTGGTGGAGACTAGAATAACATTCATTTAAAAGCATAGCTCAGCCAAAAAGATTGCTGTTAATTTACTCACACTCAGGCCACCCAAGATGTTTTCAGCTGAAACTGAAGTCCTTGGTGATTCATAAAATGAATAATCGCTCTGTGCATGAAAAATACTACAAAAATACAATACTACACAGGATTACTACCTTTAAACAACAGCCTCAGGAAACAAAAAAACCTTTGAGAGCATTCATGATAGTCTGGAGCATGAGAACACTAATCCATTGAGTTGATGCTGTTTGTTTACAATTTTTTACATATGTTATAGCATACAGGATAAGCACAAGTACCATTCTGATGAACAATAAAAACACGTGTCCTCCCTCGACATTGTACACAAACAATATCAGCTCACTTGTGTTCGACACCCCCCCCCCCCCCCCCAAATAAATAAATAAATAAATAAATAAATAAATAAATAAATCTGTCTTTTGTGTTTCTATGTGAAAGAAGCTTGTATTTCAGACTGTTGTAAATGCACTGACTTTGATGAGGGTTATGATTAATATTACATGCAATTTTGTTCTAAATTATATTTAGTTTCTTACACAGAATGATCAATTTGCCTCATAATTTGCACCGTCAGGACTGAGCCACGAGTATGAATTTATCTTTGTCTAAAGACCACAGTTTTAGCTTTAAAATATTTTTATGTTCTAATGAAGATTAAATAAAGTAGATGACATAAAGGTGGGTTAATTAAAAAGCACATTTCATTTTCGGTAACCTGTCATTTGAACCCACTCTTCAGTAAAGTTAAAAACACACTGCTCACTGAATATGTCAATGTGACACAAAAATGCTGCCAAAATAGTTTAAGACCGGCATGGACCGGTATAATATTCTGACGGTATGATAACCTTGGATAAAAATATCACGGTTTCATGGAATCACGGTATTGTGATTACTGCTCTAAAATAAGTTCTTTTAAAATGTCTGGGTAAAAAAAACTACTTTTTTCCCCCCATTGAACACAATACATTTCATTTTAAGAAACATTTAAAATATTTTATAACAGCAACTTTGGATGTGGAGGGTCTTTTTTCATGCTGGAGATACTTATCCCCCCCAAAAATGTAATAAAATATCTAGAATAATGTCTAATTAATGTCATTAAAACACATAAAATAACTAAAACTTACATATACCTTAGGAATGGTATAACAGAAAAATATGATGGTTTTAAAACCTTGACTTCTCCAAACTGTGGTAAACCTTGAAACCGGTTATCGTCCCATGCCTACTCTATATACAGTTTAAAGATTCTAGTATCAATAGCCTGTTAAAAATAAACTCCAAAAAATTAACAATAACACAAAAACCTTTGTTCAACTATTAATCTACACTTAATCAACCACATTAGACAGCCCACTGTCAATAAGAATGCCTATTTTGATAACCAACTCATAAAAACGGATGCAGAAAACATTTAATAGTAACTTAGCACGTATAAACCTTTTGCATAGCTGGAAAGTATTATTATTAATATGAATACAGCAATCAAAACAAACGTAGGCCAGATGTACCAGAACAAAACAAGAGCCTTTGTCAAAACAAAGGATTCTGCGCAGTGCCCTTCACAGTGTGCACCAGTACCCGGCAAATCATCCAAATCTCTTACCCATCCGACATAGACTACTGAAATAGGCTACTGATGTTTTTGGTGCTTCGCTGCCATCGAGAGCAAATATTACAATAGTAAGCAAGATGCCACGCGTTTAGGGAAACTGGTGACCGGTGATGTTTCCTCTACGCGCACCCATAATCAAACTCGATATCAAAGCATACATTAATACCTCACAGTATGAAAAAATAAATCATTTAAGTATCGCGAACACTAAAAGGCACAGCATTTATGCAAAACCACACATAAAGGCAGGCAGTGTTCATTCAATATGATCGAACCGGCCAGCAGTGTCCTGCTGTTACATCTACGGTATCCTGAGCACACGATCAGATCAGATCAGATCATGGGAAAAGCATGGATTCTGTACACCACAGCATTGTGCAATAAAATAGGCTCAACACGACCAAACGCATCAATACATGAGCCTTATAATAAACGCTTCATCGTTGCATGCACGGAATATAAGATTATCAGATCGCTCACTCACCCTTGTTCTTCTTTTCGCTGTCAGTTTTATCCCGGGCTTCAATGCAGCAGCTAAACGGTTTTCGTAGCCCAGCCCAGTGTGTATCCCCACGTCTCTTATTTGCCTCAGTTGCTCAGCAGCAATAACGTTATTCCTAACAAATAGCGGCGACATACGGCAGCCTGGAATCAGGCAAGTAGGACAGTGTTTGCAGTTCCAACACAGTCCGGTGGGCGTGTCCTCATAAAATGAATTCCGCATCAATATTTTATACATATTTATTTTTTATGATTGACTGTTAATGAATTTTGGCTGTAAATATATTGTTTACAATGATAAGCATGCTTCGATAATAAACAAAACTCTCTAAGAGAACGTTGTGCTTAGCGGAAATTACAGTCTTGTAGTTTTTACATTAATCCAACCAAGCCAAATTGATATCGTAAAAACTACAAATTCCAGTAGCCTTTGGGCGGTATACGGAAGCGCTCGTCTGCCATGCAACCGTTGACGTCTTTTAGGACGCCGTTCATTGATAACAAAATACTGCAACTCTTTGAGCAACGAGTCAGAGAAATTGTGCTGCATGTTTTAAACAATATTGGGTGTTTAAGGCAACAATGAAACCGTCACTGGAGTCAGACGAGGAGGAGGAATTAGGAGCACTGCAGAAGACGCTGAGAGGTGATGTTTTGATGCTGCATTTCAGCCCGTGTTGCTCTTCAAAAACGACAATACAGTGTGCAGCATGACCAGTTTCTAAACACTTAAATGAGCTTCTGACGGGGTGTTATACATTGCAACATCAATATTTTGTATGAAACTGTAACGTTACCAATCCCTTGACATTAGCACAGTTAGCTGAAATGTTCACTTATTTACCAATGTAGTTAATAAAAGCAGGTGTTTTCAATCTTTCAGATGCCCCTGAACCAAGATGCTATCATCCCCATACGTTTTTATGCTTTAATTGATATCATTAATGGTTTAAAAATATTATTTAGAAAATATTACATAATTGAGTGAAGATATGTGTTTATTTTCACACGTGTTTCAATTAGTATTAAGTATTATTCTTTGCAAACTCTAAAGTGAAATCATATTAGCAGTCAATGACTATCAAAGTACAACATTGTTCACAGTCAAATAAATAGTGCTTATGTTGTTTTTTTAGTCATACTTAAATGTGATTTCAGACAGAATATTCAAAGTACCATGGTAAACAATATAGGAAGCCTGGCACACATTGTCACTGAACGAATATTCTTTCATCCATCCATCCATCCATCCATCCATCCATCCATCCATCCATCCATCCATCCATCCATCCATCCATCCATCCATCCATCCATCCATCCATCCATCCATCCATCCATCCATCCATCCATCCATCCATCCATCCATCCATCCATCCATCCATCCATCCATCCATTCTCTTTTCGGCTCAGTCCCTTTATTAATCAGGGGTCGCCACTGAACTAACAAACTATCATTATACAATAACTTGCCTGATTACCCTTACCTGCCTAGTTAACCTAATTAACCTAGTTAAGCCTTTACACCTTAAGCTGTATAGAAGGGTCTTGAAAAATATCTAGTAAAATATTAACTACTGTTATCATGGCAAAGATAAAATAAATCAGTTATTCGAAATTACTTATTAAAACTATTATGTTTAGAAATGTGTTGAAAAATAAATCTTCTCTCAGTTAAACAGAAATTGGGGACCAAAATAAACAGGGGGGCTAATAATTCTGACTTCAACTGTATATCATGCTTTTTTTCCCCAAACATTCTCATACACCAACATCCCCTTGAGGTCTCTGGAACCCAGTTTGCACACACCTGCATTATACCTTATTCAAGCAATGTAAGCTCTTATTTTGCACAATAAAATCAATCTATTCACTTGCGTTTTATTTTGTTTAAGAGCGAGCCAACCGCAGCATCCAGCATCTCTCCAGCATGTTGGCCAGCCACAGCTCTGACTCTGAGACTTCAGAACCAAACCAGCAGGAGTTGCTCAGTTCTGTGCAACAAAACCCCTGTTTGCCAGTTCAGCAGAGTGAAGCAGGTACAGATCATGTTGAAGAATATTACTTTTCTAATAAATTAGCATTATGAAGGACTTAGTGGCATACTTCTGATTTATTGTTTTGAAAATACAACTTGTATAGAGATTTTTTTTTTTCATTTTTGTGTGCACCTTGTTTATTAATTTAAGTAGTGCAATGAGTTTTGAAAATTATGCTCATGTAAATGTACCATTATTTGCCAAAAAAATGTAGTGCTAGTGATACTCAATGTATGAGTAAAAAGTATCCCTTTTTAAATTACTCAAGAGTAGTAAGTATTACGCTGTGAAAATGATTCTACCTTATACCCTGCAAATTAAAAACTGATAGAATTCATGCAATTTGTGCATGTATTTGAAAACGTAACATTATGTAGTGCATTTAGTTATTGTTATTTCAGGTTATTTCAGCTATCGTACAGTAGGCATCCCTCATCTTCTCATCAGTGACATGCAGTCTCTTAATTTTGCATCTTCTTGGACACTTTTAATGCTTCCAGACTGTACATGTTTGCTGCATTGATAAAGCATTCGTGTCTTGAGGTCAGTCTGTCTGATTTTTCGGTGTATTATTTGATTGTGCGAAAATCACAGGACTGATTATTTTACTTAGCAATCACCGTAGATAAAATAACAATTTTGAAGTTTAATAGTGAAGTAAAAGTGCAGATTCAGCACTAAAAATATACTCAAGTTAAATTAAAAGTGCACATTTTTAAACTGCGTTTGCACTACTACTGCACTACTCGATTGCAGTAATTGAGTATTTGTAATTTCTTGCTTTACACCAAAGATTATTTTAAGTTTGTTTTTCAGTCAGTCAGCTGCGTTCCTTGCTTCAAAAGAAGACCAAGGATGCCAATATTCAATCACCTTCCCCTTCCAGAAGGAAACTGGCAGCAAAGGTACACTCTGTCTATTGTTTATTATTTTACCTTTCAAGTACCACCCCCGTTTTTTAGCCTAGACTTTAAAATATACTCAAATTGTGTATTTTTAGAATTCATTAAAATTCAGACCTTAAGGTTGTCTCTTTTTAAAGAAGAGCCAAAAATGTAGGTTTGTTTTAGATTTTGATTATCCACTATTTAAAATATAGCCATGGTATCCAAATTCTTCACTTCTTATATACATTCACCAATATCAAACAAACAATCTCTGTCATTTGATCACTTTCATCACAGAACAGACATCAAATGAAACCTTTATACCTTTCTAAAAATGTGTGATTTTTGTTTTAATTATTGAGGCACAGTTTTTGTAATATGTGCATGTTGTTATTACAACATCTGTTTCCAGTGAACATGTTTTTAATATTTTAATTTAATCTAATATGTTCTAAGTGTATAACCATGGCAGTCATTTTTTGTTAATTTAGTTTTATTGTTTTTAATTATAGTTTGCCCAGTATTAATTAAAAAAAAGTCCTGTGTAAACATCATATACAGTATATTGACCTGATTAGATTGTGCTGTCTAGCAGAGAGCCACAGATGATGGCAGTAGCAGTCAGCCTGGTGTTCATAACTTGGTTCCCATCATAAACAACCAGTCTGAGTACATTCAGCACCTGGAGGCTGAGGTCAAGTTCTGCAAGGTCAGTCCTGTTAATTAATTTGAGATATTATCAATGAGTTTATCTTTTAATTAATTCAGTGTGATAATGAGGGTTTTCCTAGATAAAGCAAGTGTTATTCATCTGGTCATCTGGTGATTTTTGTCATACAGTTGAAGTCAGAATTATTAGCCCCCTGTTTATTTTTTTCCCCAATTATGGTTTACCGAAGAGAAGATTTTTTTTCAACACATTTCTAAACATAATAGTTTTAATAACTCATTTCTAATAACTGATTTATTTTCTCTTTGCCATGATGACAGTAAATAATATTTTACTAGATATTTTTCAAGACACTTCTATAGAGCTTAAAGTGACATTTAAAGGCTTAACTAGGTTAATTAGGTTAACTAGGCAGGTTAGGGTAATTAGGCAAGTTATTGTATGACAATAGTTTGTTCTGTAGACTATCAGAATTTTTTTAGCTTATAGGGGCTAATAATTTTGTCCTTAAAATGGTGATTAAAAAATTAAATCTGCTTTTATTCTAGCTGAAATAAAACAAATAAGACTTTCTCCAGAAGAAAAAATATTATCAGACATACTGTGAAAATTTCATTGCTCTGTTAAACATCATTTGGGAATTATTTAAAAAAGAAAAACAAATTGAAAGGTGGGCTAATAATTCTGACTTCGACTGTATTTATTGTTCTGTTTTTTCTTAATATTATTTTTGCTTTATTTCTTAAGGAGGAACTTCTGGAAATGAAGCAGAGAGTTAGAGTGGTGATCGTGGAGAATGAGAAACTACACGAGGAGCTGAAAGCAAAGACGATTGAAGACACGCTTAAAGAATACACATTTGTTGACAGCACAGTATGTATCATAGAGGCTTTTAGTAATGGAACTGAAGATGTGAGACTATAATTGCATAGTTTATGAAAATGTATGAAATTAAAATCTGCAGTCGGTTTATACATACTATATATACAGTGGTGTCAAAAAAGTTTGCCCCCTTATTTTTTTTTTTTTTTTTTTTTTTTTGCCTGTTACTCTTTAATGTTTCAGGTCATCAAACAAATTTAAATGTTAGTCAAAGATAACACAAGTAAACACATAATGAAGTTTTGAAATGAAGGTTTTTAATATTAAGGAAAAATAAAATACCAAACTACATAGTCTTGTGTGAAAAATTGTGTGCCCCAACTTCTGGTTGCCAGTTCCAGTTCACTGAACAGTATAAAGATCTGTATCTGTATAAAGTAGAGCAGTGTCGAAGAGAGCATGCACATCTGTTGTTTACATTGCTGTAAGTTGTTGATGGGAGAAATTAAGCTTTTCAAAGCTTCAAATCAGTTTAAAACCATAAAGTTAATAAATAATAATAATATACGTCACATCAGGTATACAAGGTATAAAATGTATTTTAGTGTGTGTGTGTGTGTGTGTTCTGCAAGTACAAACATGTCTCACAAATTGAAATTGAATAATAATAATAATATAACAACGGTCTAGACAACTTGAGATTAATTTCTAATTCCAAACTTTTTAATAGGTGAAAAGAAAATATTCCTTAACTTTTTACATTTTTAAACTTTTAAAACTGTCTGTATCTATTTTAAAATTGGGTTACAACAATTTCTTCTGTATCAATTTAAAAGCATCTGTATCAATACTCAAGGAATCAGCAAATCACTGCTTTATTGATAATTTGAGCATCCATTCAACTAGAAAATGAGCAAAACGGTCCCTTGATGCTGAAAATATTATTATAATGACATGACAAGCCAAGAGTCCTGAACCAAACCTGATTGAAAATCTCTGGAAAATCCTTGATGACAAAGTTATGGCTAAGAAACTTACTACATTCAGTGAAAGCGATGGAAGAGAACGATGAAGAGCTGACCTCAAGATCAGAGCAGAACAGTGTGAGAGACTAGCGAATTCTTGTGACTGCAGACGAGTCAAAGTAAATGCCTCTACAAATACTTACAAAATTTAGTTGAAATCTTTCTGTGGCAAATACCAATTTTCTTTAGCTTGGATCACTGTGTTTTCCACAAAAGAGTTTCTCCAGCATGCTATATCAGAACTAAAATTGCTTCAAATTTTGGTCAATGATTTCCACTCTATATTTGTATTGAGTTTTTCAACATGCACATACAATTCTGTTATAATGTCTCATATTTTTGAGTTTATTAACTATGTGCTCTGTTTGAATATTTTCAGTTAAACATGGAACACACAGCAGAAAACACTTTAAAGCAAAGACTTGGCTCTGTTAATCAAGCTGAGGACCACAAGTGGAGGAAAGAAATGGTATTTGTGATTAAAGATTTGTGCAGCTGCAAATGTGCCTTGAATAAATCAATTCACGGTGCATTAAAGTTATGTGTTTTTTTTCTTTTTGTCTCAGGAGCAACTGAAGTGTCTCTATCAAGCACAAACTGAGACTCTGGAGGCTCAAGTGGTCTCCCTTAAGTAAGTGCGCCTCAATGCTGAAACGTTTTCTCTCATCGAATCCAATCATAGTAAATACACTCTAACATCTGGGTGGTTGCTGATTGAATTACAAATTGTATTCATTTGCATTGCTGAAATGAACCAAATTGAGACATGAAATATAATTTTTGTCTTTTGTTCTTTTACATTCTTATGGTGTAAGAGAATGATTAAAAATTCCTCCCGCTAAAAACAATTGATTGTTGGAGTGTAGGTCAATGTGATTTATAGTGCTTCCTTAGCTTTTAACAGCAATCAGCATCTGAAGTATTTGCACTGTGATGCTGTCCACCATTAGAATCAGTCATCATACTGTATATACATACAGAAACAGTCTCTTTTTTGCATGTGCCTGTGTAGGAAAGACTTGGCCAGCATTCAGAAGGAATATGAGGAAAGTAAAGAACAACTAAGGCACAAAGAAGCAATGGCTGTGGCGGCGGACACTGGTCAGCGTGTGGGTGGTCTATGTCTAAAGTGTGCCCAGCATGAAGCGGTTCTAGCAGAGACTCACACCAATGTTCATGTACAGAGCATTGAAAGACTCACTAAGTAAGTGTGTGTGTGTTTTTCTTGCTCACTTTATTTTATTATCTGACGTGTGCTGCTGAGCTGCTAAAATTGGGTTGTTGTTAAATATTTTTAATATTTTTGAATTTGAACAAATATCCAGTTCTGTAAGTACAGTATAATTGTGAAATATTATTATAAATTAAAATGACAATATCCGTGATCATTTTTGTATGTAATAATTTATACTAGTATTAGCAGAGCTGAATTTTCAGCAGCCATAACTTCATAACAGTCATATGAAGCAGCCATAACAGTCTTCATAAATAGTTTGACGAATAGGTTGAGATTGCAAATATTTGACAAATAAATATTTTGATGTTGTCTTTAATGTCAGTTTTGGTTGCTTTACTACATTTATGCTAATTAAAGGTAAAATTGTTGTTATTATTATTTATCATTTGTAAAAATATTGCACAAATTCATTTTATAAGAGCTAGTTTTTTGCTGATGTTCATAGCTAGATATTTAGAGTGACATCTGCCGATACTGACATACGAATTTGCTTTTAAATTAATGAACGTTTATTCAACAATTGTCAGTAAGTCATTCAATAAATAAAATTTACTTTAAAATTTAACTTGCAAGCTGTTTTAGAGTAACAGTTTCAGTCAAAAACAGAAAACGCATGATGCAAATTCTTAACTGATTAACTATAATCTAAAGATTTCTTACAATTTGAGCACTGTTACTTCTAAATGAAAGTTGAAATTCACTCTACTTCACTTTAACACGTCATTTTTCTTGTCAGTCTTTAATGTTAGATTAAGCCAGATAAGTTGTGTTCAATTATTAGTTCACAAAATGTAGGCAAGCCAAGCAGCAGTTTTGTCATCAACACCACAAAGATAAGTCTTTTTTTTTTGGCTCTGGAGCATGCTGCTGAAGAACACAATTTTATTATTTTTACTGACTCAAAATCTTGTCTACAAACATTAAATTCCTTTAAACTAGAGCATCTCGTTATTATTGGCAATTTTATCAAAGTGAATGAGCTACAGAGAAAATTTTATAATATAGTTTTCTGCTGGATCCCAGGACATGTTGGACTATTTGGAAAAGAACAAGCAGACAAAGCTGCCAAAACAGCCCTAACAGGAAAGATAAAGGAGTTCAAAATCCCACCTTCAGATTTAAAGACACTAATAAAAGGCTATATAATGGCAAGCAGAATGGGATCAGAAAATAATCGTTTTGAAATCCAGCCAGAAGTAGGAAGAAAATCAAACCAATTTTTTTTTAAACTCAAGACATGAAGAGATTGTTTACAGAAGATGTCGTACTGCACACACAAAACTCACACATGAACTTTTACTCAAAGGAGAAGAATCCACAAAATGTCAATATTGCAACAAAAATTAAACTGTTAAACATATACTTGTGGAAGGCCCTATTTTAATGTTATCAGACAATGATTTTTATCTGGAGAGACTTTAAATGAAATATTTTTTAATGTGAATGTTTCTAGAATTGTGCATTTTTTTTTTATCAAATGAAAACCTTAAACTGTTTTAGTTTTTATCTTATTATTATTTATGTATTTTATCTTATGTATTATTTATTGATGTTGATGACTTTTTATTGTTGTTGTTTTTTATTATAGAAAAGTGATATTTATAAAATGTTGTAAACTTGATCTGTTTTTACTTGTGACACATGTAGGGCTGAACGAATAATCGGAAAAAGATTATGATCTCGAATCGCCCCTACACGCGATCTTAATTCAGCTTTTCTACAATTCAGCCAATTATATTTTCAAGGTCGCACAAGTCTTCACATTGTTTAATATACCTTGCTCAGCAACATGAACACCTCCAAATGATGTTAAAAGTGTCAAATACTGTTTTTATAAGGTATAATTCACCCAAAATTGTCATTTCTGTCATAAAGTAATGATGTATTCCAAATCACACTAGCTGAGGCACTGTTTGTTTACTATCGAGAGGACACACACGTGCCCGCCAATCATGTCTACTTTAGGCTGCATAGGCTTTAAATAACAGGCAATAAAGTTGTAAATAACGTTCAGTTTGTTGCAAACTGAACTCAAAAGTGACGGCAGCCATAAAAAACACTCAGCAGTGAAAAGTAAAACCAAAAGTGTGCACATCATTTAAATGACCATATTGCATTTTAGAGTTATGACTACGACAAGCATTTGATAGGTTTTTTTTTCATAGTGAACATAAAGTGTTGTGCATGAAAATAAATGTTTGCTGGGTCAGTGTAACTACTCTAGCCTATATAATGTTATAGGAAATCTTATAATGACCAAATGTTTCATTTTACCAGTGGAAAAAATGGTCTAGTAATGTTGTCAAAGACAAATGACAAGCATATGTCTCAAACATAATAATTCAACATTAGAATTATGAATAGTTGTACTCTGGTGCCATCACTTTCCTGTGAATTAACAACCAGGACATATTTAAAGTCTGTTCAAGTCCATCAAGACTATACAAAATTTAGCATTTTAACCAACATTAGGATTACACAGGCCTAATATTATTATTATTGTTTTACCATATGTTTGAGAAAAAACCGTAATAATAGCCTACCTATATTAACCTTTATTTTACATCTACAGAATCGTGAGAAAATTGTGATCTTGATTTTAAGCAAAAACAATCGTGATTCTCATTTTAGCCAGAGTCGTGCAGCCCTAGCCACATGCATTTTGTTTTTCGGTTTCCAACCTGCTTTGATCATTAGGATATTATCACTTTTATTGGACCATACCAATAATTGACCAGTACATTGGTTCACCTCTATCAAATTGTCAAAATATGTGCTTGTTTTCAGTCCAATATTTTTATAAAACTCATGCACATTAACTGTACATTTCGAACTCGTGCTAAATAACTTCACATACACTGCATTGATGTTGCGAGTGCCTTGGGGCCGATCATCTGGGTTAATTAACACCGGTAGCCTCCTTTGACCACTTGAATTGATCTCTGTGTTAATTCTGTCAATTATACATCCTTACAGCAAGGTTGAAAGGAGTCTTGACTGGTCATGAAGCCAAACAGCTGCTGTCCTGATTATGTGTCAGATCAATGGCTGCTTTGGGAAACCCGATGAGATGCTTGTGTTTGTGTGTTGGTCAGAGAGCGAGATGAGCTGATGACCGTTCTCTGCTCTCTGAGGGCTAGTCAGTCTGAGGCCCAGCAGAGAGAATGGGCAGCCTATCAGCAGGTCAAACAGGCGGTGGAGATGGCAGAAGAGGCCAACCTGGAGAAGACAAGAGTATGTGTTGAAGTTATTTGAATAGATATTTTACTGTTTTGCATGATCTTAAATGCATAATTTGCAAACACTCCAGCAGTTTGTGTCCACATACACACAAACACATACACACAAACACAATCTACTCAGAATCAACATAATTAAGTGTTCTCTTTAACATTGAAGCATTTTGCATGATTTTACATTATTAATGGATTCAGTTTACTGTAAATAATACAGTTGTTGTATATCATGTCAGTTAATTCTTGAAATGTACCTACAGTTCTGGAAAGAGTCCACACAAACAAAAACACAATCTATCAGGGTTCCCACTTGCATGGAATTTTAAAATGTCTATTCCTTTTGAAGTCAGGAAATTTTATCATTAATTAGTCAGGCACTTTTATTCGTCACTTTAAATTTTAGTTTCCATTAGTCAAAATGTAATGTTTTTATAACATTTCAGACATTTTGCCTATTGGTATTTTTCTGCACCATTTCCTTCCTTTCCTACTGGTCAACTGGCAGTCATCTGTTAACTGACCGTAGAAAACATGCAAGGAAAAGGTTACTTTCAAGAGCTTTGACTTCAGAATAGGGCTGCACAAAATATAATTTCAGCATCGATATCACAATGTGCAAATCCGCAACAGTCACAACACAGAATCTGCGTTGTCAGTTTAGTTTAAGTTTAGTTTAGCTTATTCATCCATTAGGAAATTTAAGTGGGGATTATAGTTGACCAGGAACCACATTGTGAAGTTTAACCTTAATAGAGTGAACGTTTGTTATTTTGCTAAAATGTTATAATTTCTTATACACAAAGATGTTTTAAAGAATGAAGACTATGCAGTGTAATTTATTTACATTTAATAATTTAATTTCTGTACCTGAATACGGGTAGATTCATTCTGAAACTCATAAAACACTATCCCCCGGTTTCACAAACAAGGTTTAAGCCTAGTCAAGATTAAATTGCATGTTTGAGCTCTCAACTCAAAATAACTTTGTGAGATGTCTTAAAATACATCAGTGTCATTTTTGTTTTCTTCAGGTGCACACCAATAATGAACTTTTCTTAGGCCATTTTTATAAATTTGGCTTAAATAGCCTAATTTAACCGAGGCCTAGTCCTGGCTAAAAAACAAAAACGTTTTCCTCTTTGAACACAATATATTTTATTTTGAGAAACTTTTAAAATATTTTGGAGCAGTAAACATGTCAGGCTAAATAATTCAAATGAATCATTGACTTCTGCTGTCTTTATTACTCTCAAGAACACAGATTTCTTTACAATTTAAAATGGCATCTTTGGATATCTTTTCTGCTAGAGATACTGTTGTCCTAAAAAAAAAAAAAAAAACGTAAAACAAAAATCTTAAACCGTAGGAACGGGATAGCAGAAAATCTTGGCGTTTTTAAAACCTTGACTTTTCCAAACCTCGATATACCCTGAAAACAGTTATCGTCCCATGCCTAACTGGGTGCTCTTGTTTTTTTAATAAAAAAAAAATGATGGCATGTTATTCATTTTTTGCTCTCATAATGCCTATAAAATTTGTGAGCTATTGCTAATGCTCAAACAATTACAATTTCATGCAAAGCATACCATGCCATGGAAATTCAGCTTTTTAGTCAGATAAAAGTTAGGGAATTTAAGTGGAAACCCTAATATATACATATCTGATAACATCTCACAAATATGTTTTAGGTCTTCATGTGTCTTTAACTTGTGCTCTGTTGTTGTTTATCTGCAGGCGCTGGTGCAGTGTGAGCACTTTCACAGTGAGCTAACTAGACAGAGAGAGAGACTGGAGAGAGAGCTGGCATCTGAACAGGACAAAATCTCCCAGGCCAGGGAGGCAGCGCGTTCAGAGAGCAAGAAAGAGAAGGAAGAGCTCACACAAACTGTTAGTAATTTACAATGATACGTTATATTGTTGTACATCTTATGTGTGCTGTTATGTTTAATAGAACTGAAGTTTTTGACTGTATTTGTATAGAGCAGGGGTGTCCAAACTCGGTCCTGGAGGGCCGGTGTCCTGCAAAGTTTAGCTCCAACCCCAATCAGACACACCTGGGCTATAATCAAGCTCTTACTAGGCTTTCTAGAAACATTCTTGCAGGTGTGTTGAGGCAAGTTGGAGCTAAAATATGCAGGACACCGGCCTTCCAGGACAGAGTTTGGACATCCCTGGTATATAGTGATTGGGTGGTTGAACAAATTTGTTTTATGCTGCCCTCTAGTGTCAGCTTTATTATAGTACATCTACAATTTAAATCAGAGCGTGTCTGCTTTAGTCATTATGTAATTAAAGTCTGCTGTATTTTATTTAGGTTATTTAGGTTGCGGCTGGAAGGGCATCCGCTGCATAAAACATATACTGGATAAATTGGCGGTTCATTCCACTGTGGCGACCCCAGATTAATAAAGGGACTAAGCCGAAAAGAAAATGAATGAATGAATATTCACAAAAAAGTAGACTTTTTTTTTTTTTTTTTTTTTTATTATAGGTGTTATTTCAGGTATAGTGGGGATTAGGATACAGAGAATAGTGCTTTTGTTTTGCATTTTTCTGTTCATATTTGCTCATTATACTAATAATAATGATAGTAATCGGGGTTTCTTTTTTTGAATCCAAAGTGACTTTCAAATGAGTAATAAAGCAAGCCAGTTTTCATAATTGAATTATTTATTACAGGAATGCCCAAACTCTTTCGTATGAAGGGCCAAAAACCAAATATCACTGATAGTTGCGCGCCGAGGACAAATATATCAAATTATTTTACATTAAAGTTGACATGGGTAATTTTCTAATTTATTTCAGAATATTTAAAAATATATAGAAAACTTTATTTTGAATCATATTTTTATTCATTATTTTGAATCAACGTTTAATTTCAGTTGCCTTTTTGTAGCTTAACAATACAAGAAACAAATAAAAGATTACATTACATTAAGTTTGAAATGACAATCTCTAAACCATCCTCATCATTTTCCCTCTCTTCTCAGATGGGATGGCGAGCCAAATAAAAGGTTACCATGGTCGAACTTTGGCTTGTGGGCTGTAGTTTGGGCACCTCTGATTTATTACATTACAAAGTATAATAAGTACTGAAAATCAGAATGAAAACTAGATTTCAGAATGTCTTGATAATGGTTTGTGCCTTTTTCTCAAGTGGCATAAGTCCTGAAATATCAAACCTGAAAATATTCAATATGCCATATTTTACATTATTAATTCTTTGCACATTTCAATGTTCACATTTTTTTCTTAATCCATTGATATAATATAATGTTATTTCTCATTTTCAGGTGAGCAGTCTGTCTCAGAGAGTGGCTGAACTGCAAGGTCTGCTGGATAGAGGAGAGAGAGATCGAAACTCACTCAACAATCAGCTGGAGGAAGCTTATAAGAAGCTCACCGCACAAGAAACAGACAGCAGCAAGGTAAAGCCCACTGTAAAACACTCAAAGACTGTTGAAGTTTGACTTTTTCTCAATGCGTTTGAACTTTGAAGAATATAATGAGCCGATGTTGAACTGTAGAAGAATTTCAAATGATTTAGTGTTGATATTGCCGATGTGTTGTGTTAAAGTGCCAATTTTGTATTTATTATTATTTTTTAGAACAATTCAAGAAGAAACATGGCAAATATTTTAAAAGAGAATTGGCAAATATGACAAAAATGTCTAAAAGTGCAGAAACAAAAGTATGTGAAAATTCACATAATGCAGTCCAAACTTTAGTCTTATTTAACCCTATGCATTTTTTTATGTCAACAGCAAAGACAAGACAATGAAGGTGTTCACAATTTTCAAAAACATAATTGCATGATTCAACTGACTTTTTGTAGCTTTTTTAATTGCTTTGAAGCCCTAAATAATATAATATAATATAATATAATATAATATAATATAATATAATATAATATAATATAATATAATAGAGGACATTTGATTGTCTTTGTTTGTAATTTACAGCATTTTTTGTTCTGTCTTCAATGAATATAAATTTGCTGCATCTTGTATTACTTTGTCAAGATTAAGAAATTTACAAATAACTGTGATTTAGGTCAAATAACCATGATCAGGAAATTAATCAAAAATTGTAACTGATCTGATGCATCATTGATAGAAAGACTTTGGCTTTTAAAGGGATTCTTAAGAATATCTTTGTTCATTAGAAAAATAATGTTGAAATGGAGGGCAACTAAATGATAACAGATTTCTAAACCGTTTTAGTTGATCCATCCCTGTGAGTCTAACATTTTATTAATTTAAATACCATATCTTATTTGTACATCACTTGTGCATAAATGATATATTTAGTCATTTTTATATGGAAAATGTGTTGCCACTAGATGGCAGTAGAACCATATTATTAGCTAATCTGGTGGATTTAATGCAGTAACTGCGCTAGTAGAAGTTTTTAGAGCTGATAAAAGACGCAGCAAAGATGTCCTCAATGAATCTGAGTAGAATATATGAACTAACATTTTTCTCCTAAACAGCAGACAGGACTATTGGAACTTGCTCTGGACTTTGCTTTAAGTGGCATGTATGTTTATGTCAGGTGTGTGCGGAGCTGCGCTTTCTGTTGAGCCAGGCCCAGCTGAAGAAAGATGAGGCAGAGAGAGACGTGAGGGACATCAGCTCCAAACTGGGCTGCCAACTAGAACTGGCAAAGCAGGTTTGTACTTATTTTTTTAAAAAGCAGTTTTCGGGCAAACAGTTTAACAATGCACCATGTTGTGTGCTTGTTGATTTTAAATTTTATTTTGTACATGTATTACATGTAAATTTTTAAAAAATCAGTTACAGATATAAACTTCAATGCAAAAAATGAGCAATTTTATCTTTCTGTCCTCTCATGGGGTTCAGGAAGTACAGAAGTTGGGTGTGGAGCTGAGCGGTTACCGGCAGCGTTTGGAGGAGGCCCAGAGGGCAGAGGGCCGAGCCCGGGCGGAGGCAGCAGGCCTGGCTGAGGGGCTAAGCCGCGCCCAGCGCCAACTGCACCTCACCAGGTAACCCCCTTAATCCTATTACATGCCACAACACTGCGCCCGTCCACTGGCCACGATACAGTGCCAGCTGACCGGCAGGAGGGCACCCGCACTTTATTAAATCGCCACTAGCCACCGGCTGCCACCGCCACAGTCCACCACGCACCAGGAATACAGGGCTGGAGAGACGGGCGCATACTCTCTCGCTCTCTCTCTTCATAACATCATTCAGTTTAGCTGGGAATAAAGTTGAATTTATTTTCTTTCCCCTTAAGAACTTAATCTGACTCGTGCTATTTGTGTAAATCAGTATGGAGGGAATCGTGCATATGCAGCGTCTCATACATTTATACATTTCCCACATATGTGCCCATTTCACTCGTATTCGAATCCATGATAATGAGCTGGCATTAAACACAAATATAAATATATTTTGGTCGTCAAATTAAATTCACACCATTTAATTAAATCTAAAGCAGACCTTGTAGATAGAGCTGTCACCTTTTTTTTATTCGAAGGATATTACAGCAAAGATGTTGTCTTATGAATCAACAGCGCCTTTTGTGTTGAATATTTGTCTTACAGTGAAATCCTAGAAAGAACATAAAATATCTAGAAAGAAGTGGAGGATGAGTAAATGATGACAGAATTTTCATTTTTGGGTGAACCATCTATTTAAACTTTGCTTTAAAATTTGATTTGCTTCTTGCAAAATCTCCTCAAACAGTGATGAAAATCAGAGCAGAATAGGCTATAAACAGCGAGTAAGCAGTGTTTTTCAGTAACATTTGTCCAACTAATCCCAGCTTATTAGAAAGCAAATAGATTATAGCTCTAGATTAGGAAGAATAGATCAGATTTAACACCTCCCACCCTTATTATTATATACGAGAGAGAAAGTTTTTGGCTCAGTAAAGCACTTACATTGCTGGTGAGTGCAATTTAGCAGTTTATTACTATAAATTAGAGCTAATGCCAGCTAGCCACAAAGGAACATTATGCTTCATGAATCATAGTTTTTATTATTATCATATATATATATACATACAGCTGAAGTCAGAATTATTAGCCCCCCTGAATTATTAGCCCCCTGTTTATTTTTTCCCCAATTTCTGTTTAACGAAGAGAAGATTTTCTTAACACATTTCTAAACATAATAGTTTTAACAACTCATTTCTAATAACTGATTTCTTTTATCTTTGCCATGATGACACTAAATAATATTTTACTAGATATTATTCAAGACACTTCTATACAGCTTAAAGTGACATTTAAAGGCTTAACTAGGTTAATTAGGTTAACTAGGCAGGTTAGGGTAATTAAGCAAGTTATTGTATAATGATGGTTTGTTCTGTAGACTATCGAAAAAAAATAGCCTAAAGGGGCTAATAATTTTGTCCTTAAAATGGTGATTAAAAAATTAAAAACTGCTTTTATTCTAGCCAAAATAAAACAAAAGACTTTCTCCTGAAGAAAAAATATTATCAGACATACTGTGAAAATTTCCTTGCTCTGTTAAACATAATTTGGGAAATAGAAAAAAAAAAGAAAAATAAATTCAAAGGGGGGGCTAATAATTCTGTATATAGTGGGCCTAAAAAGCATTTAGCTTTTTTTAAAGATATAGTTTAGCTGAAAATGAAAATTAGCTGTTAATTTATTCACTTTCAGGTCATCATGATGGTACTGCATGTAACTTTTTAGATTCTTTCCTGTTGAAATTGTAGCTGAAACAGTGGTTTAGCTTAAATTCATCAGCTGCTCACACTTTGAGATTCAAAAAAACATATAGGGAAACTCCATGCTTACATTATCAGGCGTCAAAAAGCTTATTTGCCAAGGCTTTGGTTTAATATTTTTGTAGATGATGTTCAGTTATATGCACACACCAATTGTTTTGCTTAATACCAGTGGATATCAATGATACATTTAGAATGTAATTTAGTTTTACCTGTATGCTTTTTTAACTCTCAAGTCATTGAATCACCTAGCAGTTTGTTTCACAGTTTAAACTAAATAAAAATGTAAGAAAATGTTATCCATTACTGTTATAATGCATTATATTTTAAGGATTCCTTTTAAATATACAAAATAAACAAGTATGCATGCATCAGTACATTTTGTGTGAATTATAATGCAGTGAGAATACTTTATTAACTGTTGTTACGATTTTCTATGAGATGATGCATCATATTATAAGGTAGTTTATATGGGACAATACATGCATTTTAATGTTGTTCAGCTCTATTAACAGACCAATTTTTATTGCTTCATAATACCATTACCTCTTAATAAAACCTTAGGTCTTAATTTTGTTTTGCCTGTTTGCTTTTATATATATATTTCTCGAGTCATTAACCTAGGACTTCACAAAAAAAATATCTTTATTGTTCTACATAAATAGTTCACCAAAAGTTTATTTGGTCACGCGTTTTAAGACTTAAAAATCCGCAAGCAAATGACAATTTATGCATTTTTTTTTAGAACTGTCTTTTAGCTGTTTTTTTTTGTCAATTCTAGCAAGTGTCAATAAGGTATACAATGAAATACTTCAGGCAAATTCTTTTGTCTTAATTTTTCTAAACTGCATATCATAACACTAATTTTTGTTAAATGTTTTGCCTGGCCTATTTTTTTTTTAAACAAAACAGAACAAAAAACACTTTCACATGACAACAAATACATAAAAATACATTCATTTAGGTATGGTCACCCGATACAAACTTAATTACATTTATAATTATTTATTTTTGACAAGATCCTGCACAAAGTTCTGTTAAGAGTTACATATATACCCAATTAGGAATTGAAAATTCATTGTGGAGGGATTTCAGATGCATAAAATTAAAACAACGCAATAAAATTAAAACATTCAAATTCTTCTCAACCACCTTCCATGAAGAATTTTTGAAGGATTGTTGTCTTAAGGAAAGTGTCAGTACTTCCGTATCATACACCTCCATTACAATATCATGTCATTCACTTTCAGATGGAGTTGCTTGGCTTTTTAAACGTTTTAAGTGCGACTTGGATGTCTAAATACATTTTAAGTTGTCATTTACTCCTTTGAAACCTGAATTAAATTTCATTAACTCACAGGAACAATTCCTTTAATTTAAAGGACATTTGCCGCATGCCACTATGCACTGAGCCCTAATTGTTTTGTTTTCATTTAGCTTTTCTCTCTGATGATAGTGTTTTGACATGATGTTTTGTAATTGACATCTGCCTGTCATGCAGTCTGCCATGTACTGTTGTTCTTCAGGTCTTGTGCTAGAGATTGCTTTGGTGCTCTCAGATTAGAATTAAAACTGGTTTACTTGTCAGTAAAATTATGCTGAAAATAAATGCATGTAGTACAACCATGCATTTTATCCAGAGACTGTTTGCTACTCATCTGATAAATACCTAACTTGTCTACAAAAATTTATGGGCATTTGTTTTTTTAAAAAAAAAAATTAGAAGACTCTTTCTATGAAGCCTGCATTTCTAATACATAAAAAATGTACTCTTTATCTAATGCATAATGTCTTATAAACAACATTATATTCTGTCATGAATCTCATGAATAATCATAACAGCAGTAATAATGCCAAGTAACCATTGGCAACCATTTAATAGTAATATGTTTTGAATAGCATCTTACAAACACTCAGAATAAAATAGACTAATGTGTAAATATCTTTATTGTAAAAAATGCTCAATGTGTCTCTGAGAAGCTTAAAATATTATTAAATTCCATAATTCTGTCTCCAGCGCTAAAGTGGATCTAGAGAAGCTGAGCATGGATGCATGAAGTAGTATCAAATAAATAAACAAGCTATTCGTAAGTTGCCAGGGTATCAATGAGCTGCAACAAGAAAATATTTCTGTATTTGATTTTTTTTTTTATATTTAGGGTGTGAGTGTTTAGTTTATTGCAAATCAGTGCATGTATGATACATTAAACCTATAGAGATCAATGGAATCCAGGCTCTTGTGTCAAATTCTCAGAATGCACTGCGCTGTGACGACATGTTCTCATTTTTTATACTGAATATATTTTACTCACAAGGGATTATACATGCATTATAATGCATCAAAAATACTTCTACAATGCATTAAACATAAAAGCTTAAAAGAAAATGTTACTAAATAATTTCATTTATTCATCCAAACTTTATTACAGGCTCAACATAAACATATATAATCCATAACATCTAACACCGACAATTACAATTTACAAAAAATACAATCATACCAATGTTTCCACAGCTCTGATTCATTGTGTGTAATACTAACTCTATATTTAATAAACCCAGAATAATCTAGTTGTTGCAAGCAAAAAATCCGGCTGATAGACTTTGTAACAGTGCTTTAAAAGTGATAATGCTTGCATTCACAAACATTTCGCTTGCACTATGCCATCTAGGTGTCTTTAGTAGATTTCTCAAAGCATCATTAGACCATAACTATAGAGCATCTAGCTTACAGAAGCTCCAAGTTGCCTATAAGTATACTGTATGCTTTAACCTGATATCTTTACCTCATCTGTACAAAAGGCAAACTTATTTAAAAATGTGTTTGCCTGTATATACGGCTTTGCCTTTCAATATCATCATCTTTGGTCGTGTGCTCTGATAAAATGTCTGAAATACTTTACTTTCACCCACATACACAGTAAGTTAGTCCTATTAGTTAGCCTAAAATCTCAAAATTCTATACTTTTATTGTCTTTGGTTCTGCAAATCATACCCACACTCTTAATAGAATTCAATATAATATTTAAAATATCATGTTTAAGTCCATTCTCAAAACTTTTCCACAAGATAGTTCACCCAAACATTGCTGACTTGCCCTTCACTTATTCAAAACCTTTTTGAGTTTCTTTCTTCTGTTTTTTTTGTTTTTTTTTGTTTTGCTGGAAGTCAATAGGTGCAGCCAGGGGCGCCGCTAGTGTGTGTGTGTGTGTGTGTGGGGTGGGGGGGGGGGGTGAGTTAGGACGATTCTAAGGGCCCACGCATTTTGGGGGCCCCCAGAAACATTATTAGGGGTCTGTGAAAGGTTGTGAGCAACAAGATTTTAAAGTGAGAGTAAAGACTTAAACTTGTTATTTATTAAAGAAAAAGATGTATATAGTTTCCACAAATATAGTTTTCAGCATTGGTAATCACAAGAAATGATTATTGAGCATCAAATCAGCATATTAGAATGATTTAATGGATCATGTGACACTAAAGACTGGAGTAATGCTGCTTCACCTTAAGAATATAATGCATTTTAAAATACAGTATATTCAAATAGAAAACAGAATTTAGTGCTATTTTTAAAATATTAGCCCAAACTTTGAACGACAGTGTATATTATAACATCATTTACTTAAACTAACAATGCTGACACATAGTGAAAATGAACGTTGTGACATGTGGCCAAATATGGTGACCCATACTCAGATTTTGTGCTCTGCATTTTACCCATCCCAAGTGCACAGACACAGCAGTGAACACACACTCAGAGCAGTGGGCAGCTATTGCGTCGACTCCAGAGAAGCAGTTGGGGGATCAGTGCCTTACTTAAGGGACTCACTTCAGCCGTGGTATTGAGGGTGGCGAGAGTGCTGTTTATTCACTCCAAACACCTACAATCTCTGTCTATGCCAGCACTCACAAGTCCAACTCTCTAGCCATTAGACCAAGGCTGCCCTGTAAATTAGACTATTTTTCCAAATGTATTAATATATATATATATAACAAAACAGAGCCACTTGGAACATGGCTTGTACTTGCCCTTAGTTGTGAATTAGGGCTGCACGATGTTGGAAAAATCTGATGTTGCGATTATTTAATTTTTTTCACCAGACGAACAACTGTTTTTGAAAAAAGGTCATCATATTATAAATGAATTGGGGTTATTTTGTAAGGGAGTGAATCATGCATAAAAATAATGAACAAATTACAAGAGCAAACAAATTACAACAGAAAATTGAAAGTGAAATAAACAGTGCCTTGTTTTCTGCAGAGTCGAACAGTATTAAGGTAAATAAATTTAGTCATTAAATGTAAAATAACACTGCATAGTCTTTATTGTATAAATAATTCCGTAACATTAGTCTTATATATTTATTAAAATTACAAATGTTATAATTCATTGTGCCTGAATGTTTAAAATCTCTTGAAATGCTCACAGTTGCAGACCTTAAAGTCACATGCAGATGATAAACTGTCACTAAAGTATGGTTAAGCTAGGCAGTGACTCCACAAATCCCATGTATTCTAAACTGTGAAGCTGATCAACTATAATCCCAACTCAACATTACAGATAATGCGTTGTGAATATTGCACGTTGTGATATTGAACTGATAAATTGTGCAGCCCTTAGAAATCATTGCCTGCTTGGTGTTGATGACATTTCGCTGACCACCAAATGATGGCCCACAATGAAGCCATCCATTTCCACGTCTCTGTGGATGTGTCCTACCCCAGCAGTAAGCGTAGGCAGTGCTGAAGCCTCAGTGGGTTTGAATGGCACCAGGGTCTCCGTTCCTCTGGAGGAAGTGGAGATTTTACAGCATCTGCCACCGAGCTGCACAGCTGCAGAGGAGGGACAGCATCTGTTCGCAAGGGAATTCAGTACTTAAGTATTAAGACTCGGTCATGTATTGTTTATAAATTACCATAAAGACGCATGCTGTTCCAGAAATATTAGCGAATAATTTGACTCATTTGTTTACATTTGGAAAAGTACCACTGTGCATGAAAACGATCCAGATGGTTTTTGTGGAGTATAGATTATGTGCAACAGCAGGTCTAGACAAACTTTTTTCTGATGGTATTTTGGAGGAGAAGAATGCAGTCTCTTGTTGTTAGTTTAGTAAACTCTTTTATGTGCCTTTACTGTCGTGTATACATTGTAGGGCTTGCACAAATACTGGTTTCTGCTAATCGTTTTTTTTTTTTTTTTCAAAACAATGCTCGAGTTACTCGACTACCCGTGTTTCGAGCTACCAGTTAAAAAAACAAGAAATCCTTCTCAATACACGTTTTATTAATTCATAGCAACAATGCAACAATTTAATAGGCCTAACATAAATTGTCAAACCTTGATGTTACATAATTTTTTTATAAAGTTACAAAGTAATATAAAAATAAAAAGCTGCACGCATCATTGTAATCTTAACATCTGCGTCATAGGCTTCCTGCACAGCAAATTCTGGTCTTTGGAATAAACTCCCTGGGAGTTAAAATCCCAGTGTACATGCGTGACCATCAAATGTACTCCCCTGCGGAGTTAAAATCACTCTGCTTTTGGAGTTGAATTTTAACACATTTTTTAGTTAAATTTGAACACTTTCTGGAGTTAAAATTGAAATCCTATAGAGGGTACTTTTACATTTGGGTATAATATGAACTCCTTACCAATGTTACACTTCTTAGAGTTAAAGTGTTATTTAAGGTAAGCTGAAACAAAATTCTTGAGATTTTTTGTTCAACCTTATTGTTTTATGTTCAATACACTTAAATTTGTAAAAATTAATAAGTTAACTTAATTCCTTCATGTTGTCCCAACACACATCAATTGTGTGGAACCCAGCATTTTTCTGAAATAAATGGTTTTAAAATAAATTTAAAAAATGTCAAGATAAAACCATACATGCTCATAATGACATTCTAAAGTAGATTGGCTTAGTTTATAATTGTTTTAGATAATTATTAATGTAGCAGTTTGCAATAGTTTACAATATTAATACATTATTCACAAATAAATATCAATTTGTTATTGTGGTCCACTTTACAGCTACAATACTTTTGGCATTCTAGAGGTTAATGAATAAAAATCCATTCTTGTTGCAGAATTTTGTAGCCACAGACATCTTTCTGTAAATACATATGACTGTTGGTACTGTTGGTACTGTTATACTCGACAACAAGGATTGTTCTGACAGATCTGAAATTATCCCAGTGTGTAAATGCTTATTATAGACTCATCTTCGTTATTCTGGATGACACAAAAATAGTTTGGAAGATGTATTCAAGATGTGCTCGCTAATTAAATAATCTTTGTAAATAAAAAAACGAGTGTTATGTACTGCCTCTTTAAATAGACCTGTAAATTAAAAAAGTAATTTTGCTGTCAAGTAACAAGAAAATCACAATATAGAAAATGTGATCAAAACTGTAACAAAATTAAACCTTCATGGCTTCGTGTCAACGTCAGTAAAGTCTTGCCAAACCTTTGTTTTATGTGACGTGACATGGTTTCAAGAGTTCACACTTAGATAATGCTTGACTATATTAGCTAGTTTGGCATGCTGTCCCGAGAGAGAACCCCAAACTCAGAGATAGGTGAGTCCAAGGCTCCCGCCTGGTCAATAAACATTAGGAGGGATACGAGATCAGGTAGTTCTCGATAACCTCCCGAGAATAGACGGCTGATTAGGTTAGTTTGTACTTAGTAAGTGCTTATGACTTTAACTGTAGGTGCATGTTTTTGAGTGTGGGAGGAAACCGGAGTACCCAGGGAAAACCCATGAGAACACGGGGAGAACATGCAAACTCCGCACAGAGAGTGTCGACTGGTTCAGTTAGCGTTAAACCAACTCGACTTCCTTGCTGTGGGGCAACAGTGTTAACCACTGAACCACCATGTCGCCCGAAATCTAAACTGAGGAGGAGGGAGAAGGGATGGATGGGGGGGTTCCAAAGCGAAGATGAGGAATGAAGTTTAGGCTGGATATTTATATTAAATTTGAAATGATCCGATTGGCTAGTTAGTGATCAGCTGTAGTCAATCCTATCACATGCTCCTCTCGAAATTAGTTTGTGAAACTTCAGTTCAAGAAACTTCACCAAACAATATTCAAATGCGTACATTTTAATGATTTTTACTTTTGAATGTTTTATATGAAACACATTTCTAAATACTGCATTGTAATTTAGTTTTTTATTGTCATTTTTGAATTATGGCTTGCATCATGGAGTGTAGTATATATATATATGCAGCTGATACTGACTACCGATTTCTTGTCATTTCTTTATATAAGTCATGTAAAGTGATGCAAATCCTCTAAGATAAAGCAATGCCACAGATATTGCTTTAGTTTTATCATTTATAGTAATGTTGTAATTAATAAACAAAACAAATATTCATTTTACAAGAATATACTTTTAAAAAAAGGCTAAGTCTTTATCCATATTGAGGAACTTGTGTATTAAAGCAAAGATGGCAAAGGTAAATTGATTGCTAATCTAAAGCAGGCTTGGCTAATCAAAAATCATTTAATTGTTACTGTCGTGTTCATGAGTTCAAAAGAACTGTGTGTTATTGGTTATAATGCTCAGTGCTGACTGTAAAAAAAAATATTCGGAATCAATGTAGATCTAAATGAGATGCCTCGAATTGGCTCTGTTAATGAATTTTATAATCTTCTGTCATTTTTATTTCTGGTGTAATCAGGGGTTTAGTTGTCTTTTGCCAACTTTTTGGTGAAGAACAATTTCAAATGGCAGAACAATTTCAAAGGGTGCGGTTTTTTGATAAGGGCATTATTGATACTTAAAAGATTTTGCAGTCATTAAATGAGCCTGAATTAGCATTAAATAGCTTGGGCAGGGTGCTGGCCTTTAAATGCTCTCTGCTTCCTCTGGATGAGGCAACAAAATGGCCTGCTGAAGATCAGAGTGGTTAAGCCGCTGACAGGCCCTGCTTTTGGCAGCAGAGAGTCTTTTAGCCGCTGTATGCATGGTGTGGACATGGACTGCCAGGGCAGGTTCTTTGGGCCAGGCATAGTGCACAGATGCAGCAGACATCTGTGCATTCTTTCTCTTTTCCTTGAGGCTAATCCATCGCTTTCCCATCTCTCTCTCTGTTGTCTTTACTCTCCTACACCACCTTTACATGTACATAAATGCATATACACTGACCTGCGGGGTGCTCTGTAACTGAGCATCCTAAGGGATGATCATGCAGGGACCCTTTCTGTGTCACTTCTACTTTGGTGGGTGCTCATACAATCAGGCCTTCTGTAGCCAGACTTTGACTCTTTTCGTTCTCATCTCACAGCTTGGATGATCATAGCTCCCACCAAACGGATGGGCAAAGCAGTTGTCTTTTGCTTTTTCATTTTTTTTTTTCCCTCTCGCTCTGGCCCCCAGGCCCCCCGTGCACATGCTGGGGAGGGCCGGCGGCTCCAGTATTGGATCATCAGCCAGCTGTGCGCTGGGCAGCAGAGGATCTATCATAATCCTGCCGCTCTGTTCTCTGCCTTCTGACGGCTTTGAGCCCAGGCTTTATTCGGTTTGTTTGTTTGCTTTTGTGCGCTCGTGCCTTTTTGTCATCCCTCCCCCACTCCTTCCTTTTCTTGCACCCACCCTCCCACCTCTTCCAACATTCGACAGACCCCATAGGGTGTGAAAATAAAGAGAGAAAAATGTGCGATGATATAAAAAAAAAAAACCAAGTTGCGTTGTTTTGCCGTGCTGGTTTACCAGCCGCAACAGATTTTCCCCTTTGCCTCTCTGTGTTTGCTGGAGTTCACTGTGGTTTGGAACGGGACACAGGGGGTCGCTTTGTTCCAAATTCCCTCTCTTCTTCAGCAACATGAAATTTTGCAAGCAAGCGACGGCGCTGGCAGCAGGGTTTGAAGTTTTGATCCAACAAGAACCATGTTGAGGTTTGTAAAGGAGAACCTTCAGGCATAAGTATGGATCTGAAAGTAGGAAATATTCGCAACTTCTCTGTCGAGAGCTTAGCAGAGAACCTGGCCCTCTGCGCACAGTAAAAACCCTCATACTCTAAGCTTCCTCCACCATATTGGCTACCGATTGGTTAATCAGTGCTGTTGTGAGGGACAGAGCATTACAAGAAAAAAAGCCTGCTGGAAGTTTTTGAGGATATGAACTGATCAGCTTCATCTCTCTTTGGCTGCTTTTTGTATGTGAAGTGGAATTATTGGAGAAAAAGTCTCTCATTCATGAAAGGCTTGATGTCGACTAATTGTCCACATCAGCGAGGCTTCATTGTGAGCTGTGAAAGAATCTGGCTTACACTGACATCTGTGCTGTTGCTGAACATGCTAAACATGTTAGCGCAGAAGAAGACTGGACATATTCAGAGTCAGACAGTTTTTTTAAAACCTCATTTTATGCTTACTCTTGGCCTATTAATTCTTTCAAAAAAAAAAAATTGTTAAAAAAACTAATTAAAATCTGAATTTTATTTAGATACTTATTTAGATAGTTTTGATGGACCATAAAACACATTTATGGGTTGATACTACTATCCTAATATCATATAAAAAAATAAGCCTTATTAAAACAATGAAATGAAATATTATTATTTAAATTATCAGATTATTTCTTTAGTTCAGGTTGTAAAAACCAGAAGTGTGTGATTCTTCAATAATTACATTTATGAATTAATTGAAACTTACACTGTGAAACACAACAGTCAACTTTATCAAATGAATTGAGTGCAGTTAACTCAATTTACTGAAAGTTAATTCTACTCATTTGAAAAGAGTTTTGAACTCCGTGTTGAAGATAATGAGTTAAATAAATACCTCATTACTTCATCTTAAATGGAGCAAGTTCACAGTACTCATAAATTAGTTTTTTGACTCAAATTGTTTGTTGCTATTGGTTTCCTCAAACTGTTGAAGTTGCCTTAACTTATTGAGTTTTACAATACTCAGTTGGTTTGAGTTCTCTTCATTTATTGGGTTTTACTGTGCTCAAATTGCTTCTTTTACTCAAATGGATTAAGTTCACAGTACTCATTTGGATTAGTTTTTGAACTTAAATTATTTGTTGAAATCGGTTTCCTCAAATGATAGTTACCTTAACTATTTGGGTTTTACAGTGTATCAAATCAATTCAATTAATGTTTTAAAATAAGAAATTTCTAAAAACTTCTAAGAATTGTTCTGCACCAAATTTTTCTAATCTTTGGTCAATTTTGTATGTCACTGACCCAAAAAAAACAACTTACTATGACTTGTCTGGTTGTTGGGCATGTCATTGACTCGTCCTCTCACTAAGTTCTTGTACAAACTGCCCAACGAGAACCGTGAGACCAACTGCAGAGTTGGCATTTAAAAAGTTGCTCATTCCACCCCAGAATTCCATTAAACTTTGCACGCCTCTCTGCTTTCCCTCGGTCGCTCGTGTGAGCGTGGAGGATGACAATCCCCTGAAAGGTGGAGAATCGGAAAATGAATAAAAGTGTGAGCAGATGCAGCCCCACGCCAGAGGGAGGCTGCCGCGGTGAGCAAAGTCTGCCGTGCCACCAAACTGCTGCAAACCAAGTCGGCGGGAAGCGCATGTACCATCCGACAGCAAATAAAAGAGCGTAGCCCTCCGCCCCTTGTCAGAAGTAGTAGTGAATGAAAGGGGGGCCGCCGCCAGCCACGTGAAACCGTGTTAGCGCTTTGGGGTGAGTGCGGGCACGGGCACTGGCAGGTAGCGGGGCGGTGTGCACGGTGCTGGGCGGCAGCCATCTTGTTGGGGGAGCAGATGGCGATGGGGCATGGAGGGGAGGGGCTGCTTAGCAGAACTAATCAGACAGTAACGGATGGGGCAGCTGGGACCGCTGCCGGCCAGGCGGGAGAGTGCCGGCGAGCCGCCCAGTGAGTGTCATGATGTTGACAGTGGTGTGCCCGTTGGCCTGGGATGAGACCTTGCCACGTCTTCACGCCTCGCCGGCAGGGCTGCTGGCCTCCGGCTCCTCCTCCACTTCACACGGCGGAGGGCAAGAAGAGTGCTTTTGTCTTCTGTTATTTTGCTTGTATTAGAGACGACATTGGAGTAGTAGACTTAGTTAACCCAGGTCACATGCTATAGCAATGCAACAAGCGTAATTGTTCAAAAAGTTGGTCCAACAACCCATACTTTTGCTAAAAACAACATCCTTTTTGTAGTGGGCAAATAAATTTGTCTATTTCTGGTATCAAATTTTATTACATTACAATATTTTAAAACAGTACTGTACGTAGGACTACTAAAGACCGAACAAAATGAAATGTAAAAAGAAACAATAAGTAAAAGCAATTAAGAAACCTTAAAATAACTTTAAATTTTTTTTTCACAAAGTTAAGCATTGAATATTTACTTTTCAATTCTGCATAATCAATGAGCATATAGAATATGAAAAACCAAACCGTCTGTGTAATGTGTGCATTGATCACCAGTGATTTATTTATTTATTTTTTGTTCTCCCCCTCCTCTTCTTCTTGTCCATGCATTATGTTTCTCCACTGGCCTATAAGACCAGATGCAATGCCAGAGGCTATGCCCCTCAACCAAGCAAGCCCTGAACTCATTGCCAGCAGTTTGCTCCATTATTTAACAGTGTAACCAAGTTCAAGGCAATTACATATGTGTCATTTATTTACAGGCCCCTAAGAGGACAATGTAGTGTACACAAGAGAACACGCTCTTGTTCTGAACACTGCTGCTACAGCTAGCAGTGTTTGCCAACAGAATGCATATGTTTGAAACATTGTGCAATTTGCACAGAGGCGAAAATATGTCCAAACATGGCACATACTTTCCTTTTAACAATAAGCTTCGACAGTTAAAATGACTGTAGGAGTCACTGAAATAATGAATTTGTTGTATTTAGTGGAAACATTTTTAATAGAAAATAGTATGCATATTTGGACCATCATTACTAGTAATATTATTTTCTTTAATAATATAATTTCTATAATAAAACCCCATGGCATTTATGTTAATATTCATATATAACATTTACTGCCATATGTGCTTTTTTGTCTTTTATTCATTTATTTTTTAATTTTTTTACATACACACATACATAGACATATAAAATAAACATAAATAAATAAAAATAAAAGCACTATTTACATCCAGGGTGAGAACACAAGTCAATATAATTCCTTCCAGAGTGACCTCAACTGTCCATTTTCATTATACACATAGGGATGTCACACAATACACTATGAATATGTATAACCATACACATGTATATTCATTAGTGTATATTTATCTATCAAATCTACATCTTCTATTCGTTTATAGCAACAAAGTCAGGTCTTCTAACTAAAATATATTCAACCCATTTCCTCCATTTTCCCAGAAAGAAATCCTTCTTTAAGTTGACGACAAAAGTGATTTTTTCCATTGTGTAGATCTCAATAGTTGCATCTATCCAGTTACTTAGGGATGGTCATTCTTGCTGTAGCCATTTGCGTGTGATTTCTTTTTTGCTGGCTGCCATGAGAGCACGCATAAGGTATGTATTGTCTGCCGTTACTGTATCTGGATCCACACAGCCAAAATATAGCAACTTACTTTCTAGAGGTATATCTATTTCAAATATATGTTCAAGAGCCTCCTTTATTTCTTTCCAATATTCTTGAATATACATACATTCCCAAAATATATGATAATGGTTTGCTTTATTACATCCGCAGTTACGCCAACATTTTGGAGACTTGTTGGTATATTTGGCTGTCAGTGTTGGGGTTTTGAAATATCTAATAATGTTTTTCCAGCAGTATTCTTTCCAGTTTAATGAACTTGTTGATTTCCATTGAAATTTCCATATATTTGTCCACTCTTCATCAGTAAAGGTTGTTCCACTTTCTGTCTCCCATTTTTCTTTTATGTAGTTTGTGGAATGAGTTTTCATACTTCTAAGACTCTTATATATCAGAGAGACTATTTTGTACTTTACACCTGATGTGTGTGCTTTTTTAATTAGATCTATCAATGGATTCTGATTGTCTTCAAGTTTTCCTTTTATTTTCTGATCATAATAATTTCGTACCTGGAGATACCTATAAAAATCTTGATTTTCAAGTAGAAAATTGTCCTTTAATTGTTGAAAGATTAAAATTTCTCCTTCTTTGATGATGGTACTAAAGGAGGAAATTCTCTTGTTTGCCCATAATTTAAATCTGTTATCTAATCTGTTTGGTATAAAATCAGAATTATAAGCAATCCATTTTAAAACTGTACAATATTTCAGCAAGTTATATTCTTTAATCACTGATGCCCATACATTTAAAGTAAGTTTTGTCCATGGGTATTCTATTTGTTCTATATATTTTTATTTTTATTTATACTATAGATTTTGATCTATTAGTATGGCTTGAACAGGGGTATTTTTAAATGTAAATTTTTCTATATCTTTCCATGGGGCATGATAGTGTGGGTGCTATTTGTCTTTTAAGTAACATTGTATGTCTTAAGCACTTTTTAAAATCCTGTATCAGGAATAGACTTCGCACTATTCTATATACTGGTCAAAATTGTGGAAACATTAAGTCCTGAAATACATTCTTTCAAGATTAAAAAAAAACTAGTACCGCTCACTAAAGTTGAATTTGTTGAATCTAAATGCAGTTAAAAAAGTAAAGTTTAATATTAGGAATAAACTTTTCTGTTAATGTATTTTTTGAAGCTGAAATTGCAGCATCATTACTCCAGTTTTCCCTCTTGCAGAAACCATTTTATTGTGCTGGGTTGCCACTCTATCATGATCAATTACTTTTAAAAAGCAGCATTTATTTTAACTTGTGGTAATATTTCACATTATTACGGTTTAACTTGTTTAATAAACATTAAAATATTTTATTGACCCCCAACTTTTGAAGTTAAGTTCTAGAAGTTTTAATCAAGAATGATTTTTAACTCTTTAAATTTTAACTCCCTATTAAAACTATATGTCAGTGTGTCTTGAGAACTGCTCCAGTGCCGTGGCCCAGCTCTGTGTCATTATGGTACAGGACAGAATGTTGCCAGTCCCCAGGCAAAGTGGGAGCAAATCTGTCGGGTGCAACTGTTCTCACTTGGGCCAACTCTGCCCAGAGAAAGTGCCCTACTTACTGTTTCTGGAAGCTGGGTTATTCTTCTTCTTTTCAAAGTCTCCATGTCAGTTTTTTTTTTGGTCACCACAAGTGCAATTTCAATAATAGACTTTCGTCTATTATTATTTGAATAGGTTCTGTATCAGCAGCAGCCGGGGCAAGAGTGCTGATTTTTGATTAATGGTGCCCTCGTGTTTCTGCATGTGTATTTTAGTGTGCTAGGCTCAATTGTTCAGATGTGCACTCGCCGGCCACTTTATTAGGTACACATTACTAGTACCAGGTTGGACCTCCTTTTGCCTTCAGAACTGCCTTAATCCTTCGTGGCATAGATTCAACAAGGTACTAAGGAAATATTCCTCACACAATTTGGACCATATTGACATGATAGCATTACGCATTTGCTGCAGATTTGTCGGCTGCACTTCCATGATGCGAATCTCCCGTTCCACCACATCCCAAAGGTGCTCTATTGGATTGAGATCTGGTGATTGTGGAGGCCATTTAAGTACAGTGAACTCTGTCATGTTCAAGAAACCAGTCTGAGATGATTGCACTTCATGACATTGTGCATTCCTGCTGGAATTAGCCATCAGAAGATGGGTACACTGTGGTCATAAAGGGATGGACATGGTCAACAACAATACTCAGTTATACTGTGGCGTTGACATGATGGTCAATTGGTACCAATGGGCCCAAGGGGTCAAGAAAATATCCCTTACACCTATACACCACCACCACCAGCCTGAACCGTTGATAAAAGGCAGGATGGTCCTATGCTTTCACGTTATTGATGCCAAATTCTGACCATACCATCCGAATGTCACAGCAGAAATCGAGACTCATCATACCAGGCAACGTTTTTCCAATCTAATATTGTCCAAATTTGGTGAGCCTGTGCTAATTGTAGCCTCAGTTTCCTGTTCTTAGCTAACAGGAGTGGCATCCGGTGTGATCTTCTGCTGCTGTAGCCCATTCGCCTTAAGGTTCGGCGTGTTGTGCATTCAGAGATGCTCTTCTGCATACCTCGGTTGTAATGAGTGGTTATTTGAGGTACTGTTGCCTTTCTATCAGCTGGAACCAGTCTGGCCATTCTCCTCTGACTTCAACAAGGCATTTGTGCCCACAGAACTGCCCTTCGAATATTTTCTCTTTTTCGACCATTCTCTGTAAACCCTAGAGATGTCAGTTTCTGAAATACTCAGACCAGCCCGTCTGGCACCACCAACCATGCGTTGTCCAAAGTTAAATCAAAGTTATTTCTACTTCATTCTGATGCTTGGTTTGAACTGCAACAGATCGTCTTGACCATGTCTACATGCCTAAATGCATTGAGTTGCTGCCATGTGATTGGTTAGAAATTTGCGTTAATGAGCAGTTGGGGAGGTGTACCTAATAAAGTGGCCGGTAAGTGTATTTGAATTTCTTCTACATCAGAGGAAGGTTCAACCTTTTGCTCTGTCTCCTCACAATGCATATTTTGTGTAAACCATTTCTTAGGTCCAACTCCAAATTTATTAGTAGTAAATAAACTACATGCTATATAAAGGCCCAAATAATTAGAGTATCGCCACTCTTTTCTCTCCCCATCTACTCCACACTCCAGATGGCATAAAGAGTGTATCACAAAGCGGGCATCCTCCCACATAAACTTGCCTTGAAACAGGAGTGGAAGAGCTGGGCACAACCCTAAGACCCGACAGCCCGACACCCTGATGGGTTAAAAGCGCTGTTTGTTATGCTCCATGCCGGCCATGCGCTTTTTGTGGCAGGTTTGATTTCTAAGCATGGGCACGTTGGACTTTTGGAAAGCGTGTTTGGTGTGTGATGGTGGAATGATGAAGGCAGCTCGGTTTAGTTGGGCGTCCTGTGTGAGGTAACACGAGTAGGGGGTCTGGCACAAGCCCCTCCAGGTCAGCCCGAGCTGTGGAAATGCGTCACACACTCAGAGCGCGAGCCTCAACAGCGCTGTCACAGGCTGTTTCACCCAGGGATAGCGCTCTGTCTTGTTCTCTTCCTCCTTCTCATCTTTAGCCTTTAATTTCCGGCCAGTTTGTGCGTTTTGTCCCAGAATGCACATCACAGAAGCTTCTTGAACATTTTTATAGATAGTCCCTGTCACTATTTACTCATCAGTGTTGTTGATCATTATTTTTTTTTTTAAACAATCCTCCTTAGCAGCTTTGGTCATCATTCACTTTGATTGTTTGGAATATAGCAGCTTGAGCATTTTGCTAAACTTCACATTTTGAGTTCAATGTGAGAGCTTGATATAAGAGAAAATACAGTATATTTGAGAAGACATGAGGGTCAGTATAGGAGTATATTTTGGATTTACTAATTTTATAAGCAGAGCTGTTACTCGCATGAATCCAGTATTCATTGCCATAGTTTTGTTGTGTTTTATGTTTAAAACAAATCAAACTCAGTGATTTCATGACCTAATCTGAAAACGTGGATATTTATTTAGCATACGTGAGCACATCTCGGCTTCCTCTGTGTGCATTTTCAAATCACAACAGATTCTCTACAGATACATAGGGAAAAAAATGATTATCGTGATTAGTTGGTTTGTTGATAAGGGTGTCTTATAGAAAGGGAGGGGGTTGTTTGTAAATTGGTGGCGTCTGCAATTCGTTTTGCCTCTGACCTTGAGGGGGTTTTGCGCTTCTTGAAGAAGAAAGCAGAAGCTGGCGGTAAACAAAGTTCACTTCTGACAGATGGATTGAATGACAGAGAGGTTGCGAGTGCCAGAATAGCCCTGGCATCCGAGGAAATGTTCAATGCGGTCCAACAGGAGAGGAGGTGTGAACAGGTGCGGGGCTGCTGAAGGAAA